>BPLQ01002737.1:320559-434718 GCA_021605075.1 Caerostris darwini
ATCAAACATTTAAAGTTATAACAATGTAGTTCAAAATTTCAATGAGTATCTTAACAAGTCTACAATAAGCCTGTAATAAAGTTTACTATTCTTATTATCTTCAAAACGCACTTATACTTACAAGTACAATAAGTAAAAGCAAACCAAATAACTAAAAATACAGCTAATTAACTTCTTTATCATTATTTAAACCTTATTGAAACACACCAACAAGTACTAAACAATTATAAAACCAAACATTTATAGTTACAACAGTATAGTTCAAAATGTCAATGAGTAGCTTCATAAATGTACAATAAGTCTGTAATAAAATTTACTCTTCTTATTGTCTTAAAAACGCATTTATATCTAAAAATACAATATGAAAAGCAAATCAAATAACTAAAAAATACTGCTAATTAACTTCTTTATCATTATTGAAACCTTATTGAGTCACATCAACAAGTACTAAAAAAACTATAAAATCAAACTTTAAAAACTACAACAATGCAGTTCAAACTTTTTATGGGTACTTTAACAAATTTACAATGAGTTCTGTAATAAAGTTTACTCTTCCTATTGTCTTCAAAAAACATTTATAACTTTCAAGTACAATATGAAAAGCAAACCAAATATCGAAAAATACTGCTTATTATTATCGAATCACACCAACAAGTACTAAACAAACTATAAAATCAAACATTTAAAGATATAACAAGGTAGTTCAAAATTTCAATGAGTATCTTAACAAACTTACAATAAGCCTATAATAAAATTTACTCTTCTTATTATCTTCAAGAACACATTTATACTTAGTACAAATACAATATGAAAAGCAAACCAAATAACTAAAAATACCAGCAATCCACTTTTCAACTTAAAATACTTCAAAATCAAACACAATTTCCAATATTACAATATTACAAAACTACACAAAAATCATGAGTCTTTAAGTCAATTATAGGCAATAATAATAATAAAATAAGAACACACAAATCACCTTCGTCTTCTTCCAATCCTTCTTTTTTTTCTATCCAATCCAGGATTTTATCCAATCAAAGCGCACCACTCAGCCAATCAACGATTACTTTTTTCCGGGAAAAAACTGGAAATAGTGGGAGCGAAATCCAGAAGAAGGAAAAAAAAAAAAAAAAGTACACCCATCACTTTTCCCGAAAAAGCCGGGAGCAAGAGGACTGTACGTGTGGGGGTGTTCAAGAGTCTCGAAGTTTCGACCGAAAACGTGATGGCTACCGGGAAAAACTTTCCCCTTTTTCCACCCCCACCCCCTCCCCCGCAAAAACGGGAAATTCTTCGTGGACATCCAGATCTTTTCCGAAACTGGCACATCCGCAGCCTATCCGATCTGAGGAGAGGATTAGGGAAGTAATTGTTGGATCACTGCGCATGCCTGAACTGAAAGACTATTTGTTATTGAAACGCCTTCTAACCAGGGCCGGATTTTCCTATAGGCTGACTAGGCTTCAGCCTAAGGCCTCAAGATCAAGTGGGTAAAATTACAATTACACTATTCTAAAAGCAGTACACACTAAAACACTGAATCGAAAATAAGGAGAAATTCTACACATATGACTCGTGAAAAATTAATAAGTTTATCTGAAATGAATTTGCTTTTATCTTCTATGTATTGAATATGTTTCATTTAATTTGATAGAAAATCGGATCGTTTTTATTGCATATTTTATTTTCATAGTCAAAGATTTTTATTATTTGAAAGGTTTTTTTTTTTTTCTTTGTATATGTTGTGTGTTATGTTTGATGAGTTATTGTTACAAGTAACTATATAGGGTACTGAGAATAAATTTCCAAATAGGTGTTCTCGACTTTTTTTATTTATTTATTATCCGCGCAACATTTTTTATAAAGATTAGTACCCCTCACAACATGTTTCATTTAACATTTTGATATATATCCCAGTAATGATGCATTTTATTATCTCCCATATAATTTACAAACTTAAAAATGGGAGGTGAAAGGGCCTCATAAGTGGAATAGCCTAGGGCCTCGTTTCATCTAAATTCGGCCCTGC
Source organism: Caerostris darwini (assembly GCA_021605075.1). Classification (NCBI taxonomy): domain Eukaryota; kingdom Metazoa; phylum Arthropoda; class Arachnida; order Araneae; family Araneidae; genus Caerostris; species Caerostris darwini. Next base: position 322,589 of record BPLQ01002737.1, read on the forward strand.
TTCTAACTAAATCGTATATATCAAGCAATTCTTTCATTTAACTTTTATGAATCAAACAAACAAATACGTAAATCTATTTAAAGTTTTTCACGCTACGTAATTGGTTTAACTTAACGAACAAGAATTAATCAAATTAAATTAGCTTATTTTAAGAAAGCGGTACATTTGCTGATTTTTTTTTATAAGTTTTAAGGAGATTAGTATTTTATCTAACCTCATTATTAATTTATTTGTCTTTGCAAATCTAAGTTGATAAAAAATTAATTCGGAAAAAAAATCTGTAAAATAAGGAATTGTAAAAACCGAATTTAATTTGTAATATTTTTTTCTTTGAATATTATTAAAACATTATGTATAAAAATGTCTTTTTTTTAAACAGATGATAGAACTTATTGCTTCAGCCATTATTGTTGAAATATTATCATAAATATTTAGAAAGAAAAAAAATATTTTTAAAATTACGAACATTAGAAAAAAAAATTAGTTGTTATAAACTGAAGAACTTTATAATCCTGATTTGAATAAGAAAATCAATTAGTTACTATAATTAATATCCAATTTAACAGAGTTCAGAACAGGCTGTGCATGTTTTATATGAACATTTAAATCGCTATGTATGTTTATACACATTAAAAAGGTATATATATTAATGCAGGTTCTTTGCTCAATTAATTCAGACAGTTCAAAAATCGCCGAAATCACTTTTAACGTCTCACGAAGCCATGCGTAACTCAAACGCTAATGAATATTTTGACATCAAATTTCCCACAAATATCAAGGACAGTGCCAAAAACCTAAAAAAAAAGAAAAAAAATTGAAATTCCATAAGATCTGGGAAATTTAAATTGAAAATTGGCCTTACTTTTTAGGCACAGTAGTATATTCATTTTAATCATATTAATGACAAAAGAACAACATGTCAATTAATTCAAACATTTCAAAAATTGCCAGAAGCAGTTTTAGTGTCTGACATAGCGAAGCGTAACTCAAACATTAATAAATATTTTGACGTGAAATTTCACACAGATGTCAAAGACCTAAAAAAAAAAAAAAAAAAAAAAAAATTAAATTCCGTTAGCCCCGGGAATTTTAAACTGAAAATGGGTCTTCCGTTTTGGACACAGTAGTATATCAAAAAAGTCTTTATATACAATAAGCGTAATATATGTCAGCATCTATAAATAAGTAATGGCATTCTTCATTAAAACGTTTTTACCCTTAAATTTTCATGCTTTTATATAATTAAAGTTTAATTGTTTACTTTTATTATTCATTCATTCGTTTCATTACTTTTTGGGTACAGTAGTATATTCATTTTAATTTAGAGTAATCGTATTAATTACAAAAGAACATGGTGCCATTGAAATAATTCAATTAATTTAAAAGATGATGATTTTAAAGTTTGAAACAGATAATCATGGTGTCAGTGTGTAAAATACAATTATGCAATAGTTTTTCCGAGATTTGGTTTCTGTGAGACATGTGCAGTGGCGCAATAATTACTCCCCCGATCCGTCCCACGGAGTTTCGTGAGAGGGGGCGCCACAGGAACACGGTTAACTGTCTCGCGAACTGTGGCCAGTCCGTTCGCAGGTCTCCAGCTATGATCGGGGATTCGCTGCGGAATCTCTACTTGGGATACTTTGGGACAGGCAGAGCGGAGGAATTTTGATGGATCGGTAAAAGTTTCTCTCTTTCCCTTTTTTTCAAACTTAAACTCTTACATGAAACTTTTATTTTCTTAACAAATCTTAAAAAGATATTTAATTTGTTACTTCGATACGGATTAAATCCGGAAAATTAACTTTTTTAAAAAAAACTGCGAAGTTTGTGATTGTGACGCAGAAAGAGTTTTTATCTGCAAGAAAATTGTGTGCTTTGTTGGAAAGATTCAATTGTGAGTTTATTACCCACTTTTATCGGTACCAAAGAGTTTTGGAGAAGATTTGTTCCGAATTGATTTGATCTGAAAGAGAAAAAAAAAAGTTCTTAAAAAGTTTTGGAAAGTTATTACGAAGACGACCACCAGGTATTTAAAAGAATATTTATGAGAAAGATTGTAGTTATTTAGAGTTTTTTTTTAAAAACCTGAGGAATGTACTTGTATAAGATGGCTTTATTTATTTCTTATATAATTAATCTTGTTAATTTCACTAATTTTAGTCTTTTTTTATTTGACTAGCCTAAAATTTGCAAAAGGAAAATCGTGTTCCTTCATTAGCAAAAATTAAAAAAGTTAAGGTACTTTTTATGATTTAAAATATTAAATTATGATCAAGTGAATTTATAAATTTCCTTTTAAAGAAAATCGTTAATTATTTTTATTTTTTAAAAAATTCTGTTCCTAAAAATATTCGTCAAATTAGTATTAATTTTATAATTCAATCGTTTTAAATTCAAATATAATTTTCAGAATTAATTTTAATTAATTATAAAAATTAATGGTTAATTAATTGCTAACTTAATTGTGTTGCGAAATCATTTATTTTCTATCTGGTTATTTTGATTTTAACCAATCAGAATAATGCACTACGTGAGAAATGAAAATGTAAAATATTACTTCAAACTTAGAAAAATTGAAAAATTAATTATGATTTGGTTATCTAAAGAAAACTTTAAGCTCAAAAGCTAGTTTTAAGATATTTAAATAAAATTTTGAAATGACCTGAAGAAATGTGGCCTGTGAAACTTTTTGAAAGAAAAAAAAAAGCCTAGCATAAAATTACGCAGCTATTATATTTAAAAAATATTAGTGATAAAATTAAAATAAATATTTTTGAAAATTGTTATTTTCAGAAAAAAAATATTAAATACAAAAGATTATTTAATTTTTATCTTGATAGAAAATTTAATTTTAAGCATGCAAAAACTTATTAAAATATGATATGTTTATTAAATTTTTTTTAAAAGATAAAAAAACAATAATTTTCATGTAATATTTTAGTATTTATAAGTACAATATTTTAATTGTGCCTTAGAGCAAGAACAAATTTTTTTAAATTATGAAAAAAAAACAAATAGTTTGGAAATATATAAGATGCTAGCTTAAAAAAGAAAAGAAAAAAATATTTATTACTTAATATTAAGTAATTTTTAGAAAAAAAAATATATGAAAGTTGGAAATAATACTTTGAGAAAATACGTATTAAATATAAATAAATTTAGGCCTAAAAACTGCACTTATTGAATTTCAGCACCTAATAATAAAAATACAGAATTCTGTATTAAAAATTCGAAGACATAGAGATTATTAAAAATAAAGATTAGGAATTAATATAAAGTAGTAAATTACTTGTGAAGGCGCCAATTTTTTAAAAAATATTTTTAAAATCAAATAAGCAGTCATATTTTTGAAGTGTAATTAATACATTACCTTCAATAATAAAATCTGACCAAATCTTCAAGTCCATATATTAAGAATATACATAATCCAAATCAAAAGAGATATTCATATAGTTCTAAAAAGCTATTATATTGTGACTTTCCTCAATGCTAAGAACTCTATAAAGACAAATTTTTGTCAGAAACTATATTTAACAAGATTTCAACAGAATAAGCCATCTTAAAACTTTTCCTTAACTTTATTATCTGGCAAACGCTTAACTCGATTAGTCAAGAGGAGAAATAAATTTTGTATTTCAGTTTAGGAATCAAAAGAGTTTTGAAAAAAGATGTAAGCAACTTTTTGAACGTTACGCACATTCTTGCACATATTTGGAAAAAAGAAAGGTGTGATATATGCACATTATTTAAAGCATTCTACATTGTGAAAATATTTTGCCCAAACTCAAGGCCTTAATCTTATAATATTACTACCGATCATTGAAAAAAAAACAGCAATTAAATATCGGAAACCCTAACTGGCTATGACTTCTTCAAATGTACGAAACATCGCATGGTAACAATAACAAGAGATCGGACAGAGTGGAACTAGTATCAGAGCTTTTGAATGTACTGAAAAGCAAACTGTTCTATATGAGCTTATATCCGCAAAAGGTCGATTCCTTGGAGCTAGATTTGGATGCGGTGAAACAGATTACCAATCTACCACCGCCCCTAAATTGTACCGCAACGTCGTACAATTCATGTCAACCTCCACTCATATCTCCTTCAACAATGTTGGATCTGGAGTGTGTTAAGAGACACTGCACCAGCAGTGAATCCCACGTTACCATGGAGATAACGAACTTACCACTGTCCTGCGACCAGAGAGGAGATAGGGACGACTTCCACCACCACCACGAAAGGCCTAGGTTCGATGGTCCCAAACTCTTCTACTGGTGGTCTTGGACCCTGGGTCTGACGGATCTTTTGGAGGACACTCCCAGGAAAGATGCAACCCATTGTTTCCTCCGTCCCATCATAAAGGCCCTGGTGTTGGTGATTCTGCATGCTTATGCTATCCACTACGTTATCCTCCTGGGATCGCCAAATAGAAGTGGTCATCTGTGGTTCACACTTGTGGTGTCCGTTGATGCCGTAACCACCGTCATACCAATGGACATACTGCTACTCAGGGTGAGGAGAGTGAGGAACCTGACTTGTCAGCTGCAGACCTTGCACTTTGAAAAAGCAGCATCAGCAACAAAGAGTTACAAATGGGAGACGGTGGCCGTGGTAGTCACAGTCCTATTCTTGGTGTTATACGTGGTGGCCCTGTCCATCATAATCCAGTCTTGGGACATTCATCACATGCTGGAAGCGCATCTACCTTATGTCCAGCCAGTCTGCATGACGGAGCTCTGTGCCTACAACGTTGTCCTCTTGGTGTGGGGCACGCACGTGATGCTCATCTGGGGCGTAAAGGCCTTCCTTGTCCTGTTCTTCTGCTTCATTTGCAGCAACAGCCAGTTCCAGTTCGAGTGTCTGAACAAAAGCCTCATCATGATGAAGGGAAAAGCTGACGTGGTGGAGGCAGGCATCATCCACGACATAGCGGTTGACCACAACAAGCTGTGCGAACTCGTGTTCGAGGCGGACCGCCTCTTCAACGCCTCTGTGTTCATTTGGTTCGCGTTTGTCCTTCTGGTCATCTGCGTGGAAGTGAACAGCTTCTTGAGGCAAGAGAAAGGTCTGATTTCCAGTGGTGGCACTGTCATCATGGTTTTGGATTTCTTGTACGCCATCGCGATTGTGATCTACATAGTGATCGGTGGTTGCCGCGTCGCCGAAGTGGCTCTGCAGACTATTCCTTACATCGTGAATTTCGCTCGTTCCAAAGAGATGCCCAATCAGAGCGTGTACAACGAGGTGCAACTTATCATCAATCGAGTCACGGTCTTTCCGGTTACTTTCACAGTCGGAAAGTTCTTCTACATAACCAGAAGTATCCTGATAACGCTTGTGAGTGCGCTGTGCACCTACATCATCGTTCTGGTACAAATGAGTCCCGCAGTGATGGAGAGTCTGAATTCGGGATCGTGAAACTTCTTTGGATTAACTTCTTCAAAAAAAAACTTAACTGAATTTATTTATTTCTACCCAACTTTTTTTTTTGCTCCAGAAAAAAATGATTCTTTATCTTCTATAAATTGTGACAAAAAAAATAATAGTTTTTTTGTTATGAAACAAAATATTAACCTACAAATGTAAAAAAAAATTAATAATGTGTATTTATGTGTAAAAAATTAGTGTTCCAAGACCTCCAGCTGTTATATATATATATATATCTGCGTTGGTATGTGCTCATATTAACTGTTCGTATAGAATAAATATTTAAGATGGAGTTACGTTTCCTATTCTTTCCTTCTTTCTGAATTCATTTGGTAGCTTATCATCGAAATACGTAAGTACATTTTTGTTATTCATTTTTTAAAAAAAAAATATGTTTTGAAATTTTTACTGATATATCTTCAGTCTAAAAATTAAAATATATATTATCAGAAAAATATGCATTTTAAAATATGTTTGAAATGATTATTATTTGATATAAGTAGATACATCTAGATAATTTTTAGTTTAAAGAAAAATGGTATTCCTTTAAGAATTAATAAAAATTCCAATGTTACACAAATATATTTTTATATAGGATATTATCTAATTCAAGACAAGCATTATATGGAGGATCAATGTGATTTTTTTAAACATTTATAATTAACATTAGCTTGTTTAAAAATAGAAAAAAATTAAAAAATAATTAGACAATTTATTCATGTACTTAGAATAAATTAATATTACATTCATAAAATTTTAAAAATAATAATCAGTCAAGTAAAATCTCTTTTTTTTCGCATGTAATATCATAAAAATATTTTTAGATTTACACACTAATTTCAACATTATTTTCACATAATTTAACTAACTTACTTTTTAATACTTCTTAAATCTTTAAATTTTTTACACAAATCAAAATAATTTCCATCTAATAACATTTAAGATAAATTTCTAAGAACTCCTTTATATTTTTTTGCAAAAATTGAGCTTTAAAGAAGTGTTCATTTAGGAAAAATGGTACCTTCTTACTTAGTCTTCCTGTTTGCTCATGAAATGATGTATCTATATCAGATACTAATTAGATAATATCGAAAAAATATTAACTAAAACTTACTTTGTGAAATTAATTATACCGACTATTATTATAATAACGCAATCTTCTTATTTTTGTGAAATCTTTTCAGAAATTTATAAGTAGATCTAACAGAATTTATTTTCTTGAGAACTGAATTAGCAATAATAAATTATGGTAGCAAGTTTATAACTTTTGAAATGCTTTGCAAAATTTATTTTTAAGAACATAGTAAAATAAGCAAAAGATAATTCAATTTTTCAATCAGGATTATACGTTGAAAGTATATGAAAAAGAAAATTGCCATTATGTGAAAAACGTATGGAAAAAAAATACAAAAAAATAATCAATCAATCTTATTATTAATTATTAATTTATGCCATTTAAAATGTATTACTGTTTGAAAGAATCGCAGAAAATTTAATTGAAATCTGCAAAATAGTACACAACCTGTATTCACTTGCATGTATGATCAATTTGAAATTGGGCTATAAATGGAACAGCGCATTTGGTTACGTCAGTGGATACATTAACTACACATAATGAATTGAGTAACCCCAATGATTTATATTCTGTCAGTATTGAAGTTTATTTGAAGTTTCTCTAGAATAATGAAGTTAAAACTATTCTTAACAGAATTTTAATCATTTAAAATGTACAGCAGTTTAGTGTCATAACATGTCTCCATTAATTAATTAAATCATTTTTATTTGTGTCAATTTTATAATGAAAATACATCTTTAGTTTTTTAATATTAATATAAATGATATTATGTAAACATATACATGTCAATGTGATAATTAATTTAAAAGTCACTCTCAAAAATATTCTTGATAAAAGCATGTCAAAAGATTTATGAAACAACCTTTCATTCAGTCCTCTGTGTAAATTATAAATTATGTTGGTATGCTGAAATAATTTTCAGCAACCTAAAATAATTTTACTGTGCTTTTTATGCATTAGTTTGTAGAGATATTTTGAAAATAAGAGCAACGCCATTTTGGTTGTTGGGCTGATATTTAAGAGAGAAAAATTTCGAAAAAACTAGAAAAATTATAATATAAAAAAACCGTCTGTATTTTAAAATGTTGATTATCATTACAAATTTGTCAAAATGGTTTATATTTTGAGGAAAATCAAACTAGGAGATCTGAATTTTTATATAATTCATAATAATATAAGTCAAACAATTTTCGGAGTACTACCAGGGGAACAAAACCCTATTAGTGGATTCCAAATTTGGCATTTTATATAAAATAAACACTAAGATATTTAGACAAAATAATTTTCTATTCCTGTTCATCTCTCCATCACATTACATATATATCATCCATAGACTCAGCAGAATTTTTTTAATGAAAATTGTAGCACATGAATGTCACTGTTTTATCATTGCTGTGCAAAGCAGAAACTAATAACATATTTGTAATAAATTGCAAAATTTCAATAAGGAACAAATTCAAATTTTTGAAACAGAAATAAAATGAAAAAATATTTGTTTCCACATAAAGATAAAAATTTCCATTTGAAATGGCAAAACATGATCATTCTTATATATAATTCAAACATCAAAATAGAATAAGTAAAAATTTATGTTAGGCATACTTTTAAAATAATTGTGCTTCAAATAAACATATTTATTGCTATAAATCGAAGAAAAGATTGTTTATTGTTTTATTAGAAATAAAAAATTATTAAGTTATTCGGATTCCTTGCATTTTTTTTTCGAATTATCACTTTGATTTATCAAATTTAAGAATACTATAAATTTATTTGATTGTCTGATACTAAAGAAATATTTTAATTTTAAAACATTCTTTACTATATTATTTCTAGTACATTCAATTTCTCGGCTGTAAGGGGATTATAAATATTTTTTTTCCATCTTGAATATTAAACAAGAATTAATTTTCAATGAATATTTACGTTTGATTTCTTAAAATTTGTTTTTATAAAACTTAAGAACCTTATAAAATTAGTCAAAGTTTTCTCTTAATTAATGATTCCGTTCTTTAATAATATACAAAATGAACGTTTTGGCGTGAATAAATATATCTTTTTAGATAACCATCGACTAAGTAGTAGTAGTTGTTTTAATTGGAAATTACCATCTGAATCGAAATTAATAAGAAGTATTTCAATTTAAAACATTATTTTTAAACATATTGAATTTTATAATAGTTCCTTCCTACATAATTCATAATACATTTCTGAAAAATAACAAATAGGAAATTTCAAGTTGTAGATTCACAGAAGTAATCCTGAAATTGAAGCAATGAAAATACCAACTAAATGTAAATTTTATTTTAAAAAAGAAATTATACGTTATTGATTATATTTTCTTCATCTTTTAAATGTTTATATTTTACTATTAAACACCAACTTTTAAAAGTATTTCACTGGTTTTTTTTTTCAAGATAAATGAAATTAAAATTAAAATTTAACTACGGGCAAAAACATTTTATACATAATTAATTTGAGAAAATTATTTAATGAGGAAAGAAAAACAAACTTTATTTGTTACTTTGTTAAAAATTGTGTTATTTGGTATGCTGAAACTTATATCAAAAAAATTATATTAACGGTTAATGTAAAGTGAGTAAGACTAAGTAATGTATATATATATATATATTTAAATATCGTTAGTACTGAAATGAAATGCAATTAGTGATTACAATTTGAATGAAAAAGACAGTCATTTTATTTTTAAATATAAAATTCCAGAAAATAATAATTAAAAGTTTCAATATCTGAATAAAATATAATTAACCTAATCACTAGAGAGAAATAAAAAGGGAATTTTTTTATTATTCTCGTTAATTCATCTTGAGAATAAGAAAAGAGGGATTTCCACGTAATAATAGGGATTTTTAACTACCTTCCTGTCCCGAAATTTCCATGGAGATTTCCGGGGGTAATCCGGTTATTCCCAAAAGGAACCTATACCTTATATCTCCGGATTTAGGGGTTATCTTGAAAGGGATTTGGGTGTCCAGTTTGCCAGCAGGATCTCTTTATCGCAGGAGAAAAGGTATTCCAGGAAGAGAGGTTCCTGTAATACAACTAGATGGAGAGGGATGCCAGAATGGTAGTACATAAACGTACATCAACAGATATGAATAGATGCTGGCTATATTATATTCCTGTGGGATATATATCAGTATTTGTTGAGTACTATATTTCATATAGTTCAGAATTTGTTTAAATAGCCTATAAATATTTTCTACGACAAACTTCCTGCTTATTGTGTAATTAAAAATATATATTAAATTAAAATTGTTTACTATAGGATTTTTACATTTTAAGAACGATTAAAGAATGATATTTCAAATTAAATAATTTATGATTATCTAGTTGTGTGTTTGAAAGACTCTGTTTTTTTCTATTTTGGTTTAACAAAAATTTTACTAAATTACAGGTTTTTTTATTAAATATATGCCTAGGAGTTCATTGGATAAATATTTTTGTGTCATACATGTTTTATTGTTAGATTGAGATTAAATAAGTGTAAAATAGGGAATCATAAAAACTAAAAGCATTATTAATACTTTAAATCAGCGGTGGCCGACCCAAATGTTCTTGCGAGCCAAGTTTATCCTAGCTCCGCGAGCCGCCTATAAAATTATATATCCCCTATTAGATTTAGATCCACCATAGACATTTTTTTTGGAGTGAAAAATTGAAACATAGTGAGTTATTATTTCTGTGTTTATTATTCTTACATGTAAACATCGATAATATAATAATAATGACACGCACATTGTAAAGAAATATATAACGCTGAAATTGAAATATGTATAAATATAAATGAAATAAAAAAATTAAATCTTTAAAAAATACTTATTTTACTAATTCGATATGTGTTAAAAATTTTCATCCTGCTCACACATTCACTTAGCTTTTGCAAATCGACTCGCGTTCATCATGAGTTCGCAACATGTAATTTAATTATCCTGCGAACTCATGATTATAAACTCATCCATAAAACAGGCCATATCTGTCCTATATTCGCAAGAATATTATTTTAAAATCAAAGTTCATTTTTTCTCTTAATTTCGACAGTTCATTTTTAAATAGATGGATGCACACATAATGTATTTTTTTAATACATTTGTTTCCACTACTTTGGCCATTATGCAATAAATATATTTTGTAATAGTGCGATGAATCTCACGGAAAAATATTCAAAGCGGGCCAAAGCGGGTTGGCCACACCTGCTTTAAATAATAGTACGAAATCCTTTGTCTATTGAAATCAACATTCTGAAAAACAAAATAAAAAAATAATAAATTTTATATTTTCATATATTCTTAACTTTTTTCCTATCTATCATTCACATATTAATAATAAAAGTATTTTTGCAGTTTAATAATATCTTTGTTCAGATTAACAATTTTTTTACTAATAGTAAAATATACTTAAATAATACATAAAATAATGAGAACCATAGAAATTATTGATATTATGTATCAATTTTCAAGAAATTTATTTCAGTTTTAATTTTTTTTAAAATTAACATATATGATCATGTCAGAAAGGTACTACATAAATGTACATCAACAGATATGAATAGATGTTGGCTATATTATATTCTTTTGGGATATACGAGTTCAGAATTTGTTTAAATAGCTTATAAATATTTTCTACAACAAACTTTGCGTCTATTGTGTAATTAAAAATATATATTAAATTAAAATTGTTTACTATCGATTTTTTTTACATTTTAAACACGATTAAAGAATGATATTTAAAAATAAACGATTTATCATTATCGATGAAAGAGTTTGAAAGACACATTTCCTCTGCTTTTTTTAATTTTTTTACAGATTTTTATTAAATAAATACCTAGAAGTTCATCGGATAGGATTATTATTTCATACATGTTTTATTATTGAGAATAAATAAGTGCAAAATAGGTTGTTGAATATATGTTGGCCAGATTATATTCCTATGGAATATATGAGTTCAGAATTAGTTTAAATAGGTTATAAATATTTTCTGCAACAAACTTCGTGTCTAATGTGTAATTAAAAATATATGTTAAATTAAAATCTATCGTTTCTTTTTTTTACATTTTAGGAGCGATTAAAGAATATTTCAAATTAAACAATTTATCATTATCGATTTGTGCGTTTGAAAGGAGCATTTCCTCTGTTTTTTTTATTTTTGTTACATGTTTTTATTAAATAAATATCTAGGAATTCATCGGATGGGATTTTTATTTGATACATGTTGTATTATTGTTTGATTATTGAGATTAAATGTTTTATTGTTTGATTATTGAGATTAAATGTTTTATTATTTGATTATTGAGATTAAATGTTTTATTGTTTGATTATTGAGATTAAATGTTTTATTATTTGATTATTGAGATTAAATGTTTTATTGTTTGATTATTGAGATTAAATGTTTTATTGTTGAGATTAAATAAATGCAAAATAGGGAATCATAAAAACGGTAAGCATTATTAATACTTTAATTCCGGGGTGGACAACCCGCGGCCGACGGGCTTTATGTTGCCCGCTTGTACATTTTTCCGGTCCATGAGATGTATCACACTTTTACAAAATATATTTATTTCAGAATGGTCAAAGTAGTGAAAGCCAATGCATTAAAAATACATTATGTGGGCATCCCTATATTCAAAAATGAACTGTCGAAAGGATGAGAAAACATTAACTTTGATTTAAAAATAATATTCTCGCGAATATAGGACATATATTGCATGTTTTATGAATGAGGTTACAGTTGTGAGTTTGCAGAATAATTAAATTATATTCTGTGATCTCATGGTGAGTAGAGACACAAATATATATATAATTTTATAATAATATAATTTTTATATTTCATTTTTTGTGTTATATATTTCTTTACAATGTGCGTTTAGTACCATTATTATTGTATTTTCTAGGTTTACATGTAAGAATAATTGTAAACACAGTAATAATAACTCATTATGTTTCAATTTTTCGCTCCAAAAAATGTCTGTAGTGGATCTAAATCTAATACGGGGATATATAATTTTATAGGCGACCCGCGGAGTTGTGATGCATTTCCAAAGTGGCCCGCAAGATCATTTGGGTTGGCCACTCCTGGTTTATGAAACCTTTTTCCATTGAAATAAACATTCCAGAAACAAAATAAAAATTAATAAATTTTATATTTTCATGCATACTTAACCGGAATATCCATCTTTCACATATTAATAATATAAGTATTTCTGCAATTTAAAAATATCGTTGTTTATATTAGCAATTATTTTACAAATAGTAAAATATGCTTATATAATATATAAAAAAATGAAACCATAGAAATTATTGATATTATATGTATAAATTTTTAATAAATTTATTTCAGTTTTAATTTTTTTTAAATTTATTTATAGGATCATGTTAAAATAAATAATAACAGAATTTAGAAATATTTACTACCTTTGAAATTTTGTCTTTATTTGTTTTATATAAAGTATAATTTGTTTAGTATAAATCTTTAAAATTACACTTCTTTATTATTTCAAAATTATTAGATACTAATAGTTAAAAATTTAGCCAAACAACTAGCTTAATTAATTTGAATTAACTTAGAATTGGTGTTACCATTAATTTAATTATTGAATTTTTTGTTAAAAAAATTATAAAATAATATTTAAATAAAAATATAATATTTAAAAATTTGTTTGGTTAAATTTAAATTTCATTAATTAAACTAATTAAATTAACAACTTGCTAAAAATAAATGTTTTTTTTTTATTATCTCTTTTAAAATAATAAATTTGGCGATATTTTTCAATTATAATATATTTTGATACCTACAATATATATATATATTTTTTTTCTATAAATCTATTGATTATAATAGTTTATTACAAGTACATGTCATTTTCTAACACTACGTATAATTTTATATACCGATTATATTAAAAATATTCTTTAAAATTAATTGATGAATTAGTTTTAAACATTTAAAAAAATTGTTGTAAAATTAGTATGTTATTGATATTGGGTAAAAAATTTTTATTCTTTTAAATGGGTTTTTTCCTTTTAAATTTATAAACAACTAAATGAGAAACAAAGTATAAGCCATTTATAACCATGATAAAAATTAATAACTATTTCCATAAATTCAGTAAGCATAGTAGCAGTGCTTTTATAACTAAATTGATAATTGCATCGGAATAAAAGAAGCAAAAACGAATAATTTATTAAATACCGTGATTTTCTAAATAAATATGTGAACAATAAAAGGAAAGACATATTAAATTAAAATATCTCGCAAACATGTTTTCTACGAATGTTTCATAACCTATGCTTATTTCAGCGAATATTTTGTTTGCTTACCTTAGAAAATAATTAAATATTGCTAAATGAAGCATCCTTGTGATAAAATATTCTATCCATTCAAACGGCGAAGATCATTTCTTGCTTAACTTGCTCGATCTTTCAGCAGACATTCTAAAAATAGCATAGATAAGCTCAAACCACCCCGTCTTTTTTTATATTTTCTTATTTAATACTTCAGTATTCATTCAATATCAGTTCTCGAGATCCTCTAAAAGAACCTGAAATGTATTTTGTACAGAAAAATGTACTTCCCATCTACTTATGTGGTTAAATCTTGAGGTAAAATGAAAAGAAATGAAATTTTCATTTTATTAGGTTAGGAATCTTTCTAAATGTACAAAATACTAAAAATCTTTTTATATGTACATAACCAAAGTGGAAAAAGTATACTCTTGGAATTAAACACTTTGAAAGAAAAACTTATGAAAAATAAATTTGAATGATATCCGTAAAAAAGAGATTAAATCAAACCTTTATACATAAATTGGATTAAGAAATTGTCTCTTTATTTGATTTCTCTCTATTAAAAAGACTTGACATTTAATAAAATACTTATTGGAAATTTCTACAACTAATTGCAAGGAGCTATTCTCGCAATTTTAAATATCATGAGGAAAAAAGAAAAATATGTTAAATCGAAAAAAGAGGTTAAATCGAACCTTTATATATAAATTGGATTAAAAAACTGTCTCTTTATTTGATTTCTCTCTATAGAAACACTTGAAATTTAATAAAACTCTTATTGGAGATTTCTATGACTAATTGTAAGGAGTTATGTTCGCAAGTTTAAATAGCATGAAGTTAAACATTTTAATGCTATTTATCACGAGAATTTCTAATGTTTATTCATCAATTTAAAATTTTGCTCCCTTTAAAATTTTACTGAATAGGAATGTATAGATGTTTTGAAAATCGTAGTTTAAGAAATCTCAATGCATAAAAGAATTGTTATGTTAAATTAATTTGGCATTTTAATGTATAGAAATGATATTCAAATACATGATATTCAAACCTCAAATTAATTACTGTGCGATCTAAATATATAATTTTTCTAAACTGAAAGATTATTAAAAAATAAAACCCCAAAGTATTTTAATTAATAATAAATGTTCTAATATTGTGAAAAAGACAAAAGGTATTTTTAAATGAACCATTTTATTTTTTTCAAATTTTTACTACACAGTAACAAATTCCTGTGGAAAACAATGGCTTCCCAAGACTAATTAATCGCTTTTCCGTAATAAATAAAAACGAGTTGTTGTTCTGTGGATTCGCCCACTTGTTTACAGATCGGCTCATCTTTCTACACCCACGTACAAATTAATCTGGCTTCATTGGAGGTAAGTTTGTTTATTAAAGAAGTAATTTGGCATTTCCTTACCATCTTTTACTTTTAAGAAAACAGAATTAATTACATTGGTAAGTGAGGCATTTTAAAAATTAGTTACTAAAATCTCTATTGCCCGTGAAATTAAACGTTTTTAAAAGTTAAATTAATAGAGTTTGCTGAATAGGGATTTAAAATACACAAATAAAGAAAATAGATAAACATGAATAAAAAAATTTAAATTAGTAATTTATTTAGAAAATTGTGTGGTGTTAAATATTAAAATATTTTCTTGCTGTTTCTATTCTTTTTTAATTCTTATTTTTTCAATAATAATACAAATATTTCACTTTTGAAAATGTTCTTATGAAAAGGCTTTAAAAAATTCAGGTACAATTAACTATGATGCGTATAAATATTAACAATTTATCAACTTAATTCTTTTGGAATTTGATAAAAAATGTAACAGTTAATTTTAGTTTGAATATGGGCATGAATAATTAAATTCTGATATGATTAACACTAATTATGTTCTATACATTTTGTTAATTGAATGTGAGTTTAAATGAATGACATGATTTTTTGTGAAGTGAGAAATGTATGTATTTAGAAAATTGTGTGGTGATAAATTTTAAATTCTTTTCATGTTGATTCAGTTTTTTATTAATTATATTTTTTAATAATACTTTTTTCATCGTTTACAATTATTTCACTTTCAAAAATGTTATGGTTTAAAATAATGAGGTATAATTAATTAAGATGCATATAAATATTAACAGTTTATCAACTTAATTCCTTTGACATTTGATAAAAATTTTAACAGTTAATTTTAATTTGAATATGGACTTGAATATTTAAATCCTGACAGAATTAACATTCATTCTGTTCTATACATTTTGTTAATTAATGTAAGTTTAAATGAATGATATGATCATTTTTGTGTGAAGTGAAGATATTTTTTCATTGTTTACAATTATTTCACTTCGAAAATGTTCTTCTGGTATGGTTTAAAAAATCAGGTATAATTAACTATGATGCATATAAATATTAACAATATATTAACTTAGACAATTCTTTTGGTATTTGATAAACGTTTTAATACTTAATTTTAATTTGAATATGGACATGAATAATTAAAGTCTGATAAATTTTAAATTAAAAGATTATTAAAAAACAAAACCGCAAAGTATTTTAATTAATAACAAATGTTCTAATAATCTGAAAAAGACAAAAGGTATTTTTAAATGGACCATTTTATTTTTTTTTCAAATTTTTATTACATCGTAACAAATGCCTGAGGAAAACAACAATGCCTTCCCAAGACTAATTAATCGCTTTTCCGTAATAAATAAAAACGAGTTGTTGTTCTGTGGATGCACCCATTTGTTTACAGATCGGCTCATCTTTCTACTCCCACATACAAATTAATCTGGCTTCATTGGAGGTGAGATTGTTTTGTAAAGAAGTAATTTGGCATTTCCTTACAATCTTTTACTTTTACCAAAACAGAATTAATTGCATTGGTAAGTGAAGCATTTTGCAAAATTAGCTGAAATCTCTATTGCCCGTGAAATTAATCGTTTTTAAAACTCAAATTAATAGAGTTTGCCGTATAGGGATTTAAAATACGCGAATAAAGAAAATAGATAAACATGAGCAAAAAAAGTTAAATTAGTAATTTATTTAGAAAATTGTGTGGTGTTAAATATTAAAATATTTTCTTGCTGTTTCTATTCTTTTTTAATTCTTATTTTTTCAATAATAATACAAATATTTCACTTTTGAAAATGTTCTTATGAAAAGGCTTTCAAAAAATAAGGTATAATTAACTATGATGCTTGTAAATATTAACAATTTATCAAGCCAACGGCCGTACCATGCTGAATATACCGCTTCTCGTTAGATCACCGAAGTTAAGCATCATTGGGCGCGGTCAGTACTTGGGTGGGTGACCACCTGGGAACACTGCGTGCCGTTGGCAAATTTGGGACCTGAATGGCCGAGTGTCTAGCGCTCTGGCGCTCAGGGCCACAGGTTTCGGGTTCGAATCCCGGCGGTGCCCATAGATGTTTGTAGTGGTTCGGAATCCACTTTAAGCCGTAGGTCCCGGTCTTCTATGACTGTAAGAGCGTCACGGAGCAAAAGTCAGGCTTCTACCTACGGGTGCTCCATCACAACAGAAGCTGCTTCCTTCCCCTTCAATCATGAGTCCATATGGGCTCGTGGGCTTGGCCAGCCAAGTGGGATAAGAAACAACAACAACAACAATTTATCAAATTAATTCTTTTGACCTTTGATAAAAATTTTAATAGTTAATTTAAATTTAAATATGGGCATAAATAATTAAATTCTGACAGGATAAACTCTAGTTCTGTTTTATAAATTTTATTAATTGAAAGTAAGCTTAAATGAATGAATGATCATTTTTTATGAAGTGAAAAATGTATGTATTTAGAAAATGGCGTGGTGATAAATTTTAAAATCTTTTCATGCTGATTCTATTAATTTTTAATTGTTTTTCTAATAATATTTTTTTATCGTTTACAAATCACTTTCAAAAAAAAATTCTTCTGACATGGCTTTAAAAGAATCATGTATAATTAACTATGATGCATATAAATATTAACAATTTATTAAATTAATTCTTTTGATATTTGATAAGAATTTTAACAGTTAACTTTAGTTTGAATATGGACGTGAATAATTAAATTCTTACAGGATTAACTCTCATTCTGTTTTATAAATTTTATTAATTGGATGTAAATTTAAATGAATGACATGATGATTTTTTATTAAGTGAGAAATGTATGTAATTAGTAATGTAGTTTAAAAATTGTGTGGTGATACATTTTAAACTGTTTTCATGTTGATTCAATTCATTTTTAATTATTTTATATTGTTATATGGTAATTAATTATTTCTTAATTTTTAAACTAGATGCCCGATAAATTATAATTACATATGAAGAGAGAAATAAATTTAAAATCCGAACAATTTTCTTTATGTACTATATAATAAACGAAACTCAAAATTTTAATAGCAAGTTTTATACAATAAAAAAAATGTAACATAAACTAAAATACATGATATTCAAAACTCAAATTAAATATTGTGCGATCTAAATACATATTTTTTTAAATTGAAAAATTATTAAAAAAACAAAACCCCAAAGTATTTTAATTAATAATAAATGTTCTAATAATTAGAAAAATGAACAAAAGGTATTTTTAAATGAACAATTTTTTTTCAAATTTTTATTACTCTGTAACAAATGCCTGAGGAAAACAACAATGCCTTCCCAAGATTAATTAATCGCTTTTCCGTAATAAATAAAAACGAGTTGTTGTTCTGTGGATTCGCCCACTTGTTTGCAGATCGGCTCATCTTTCTACTCCCACGTACAAATTAATCTGGCCTCATTGGAGGTGAGATTGTTTTGTAAAGAAGTAATTCGGCATTTCCTTACAATCTTTTACTTTTACCAAAACAGAATTAATTGCATTGGTAAGTGAAGCATTTTGCAAAATTAGCTACTAAAATCTCTATTGCCCGTGAAGTTAATCGTTTTTAAAAGTTAAATTAATAGAATTTGCTGAATAGGGTTTTAAAATCCATGAATAAAGAAAAAAATTGATGAGCTTAGTGATTTATTTAGAAAATTGTGTGGCGATAAATGTTAAACTGTTTTCTTGCTGATGCTATTCTTTATTAGTTGTTTTTTCAATATCTACAATTATTTCCTTTTCAAAATTGTTCTTCTGGTATGCTTTAAAAAAATCAGGTATAATTAACTATGATGAATATAAATATTAACAATTTATCAACATTTATTCTTTTGGCATTTGATAAAAATTTTAATAGTTAATTTGAATTTGAATATGAACATGAATTATTAAATTCTGTCAGGATTAACTGTTATTATGTTTTATAATTTTTTTTAATTGAATGTAAGTTTAAATGAATGACATGATCATTTTTTGTGAAGTGGTAAATGTATATATTTAATAATGTATTTAGAAAACTGTGTGGTGTTAAATGTTAAACTCATTTCTTGCTGGGTTTTTTTTTTTTTTTTTTTTATTTTTTTTTAGTAATACTTTTTTCATTGTTTAAAAATATATCACATCAAAAAAGTTCTTCTGGCATGATTTAAAAAAATCAGATATAATTAACTACGATGCTTATAAATATTAACAATTTATCAACTTAGACAATTGTTTTCGCATTTGTTAAAAATTTTTATCGTTAATTTAATCGTTAATATGGACATGAATAATTAAATTTTAAAAGGATTAACGCTCATTATGTTCTATAAATTTTATTAATTGAATGTAAGTTTAAATGAATGACATGATAATTTTTTAGTGAAGTGAGAATACAAATGATTATTTTAAAACCTGAATATAATAATAGCTCGTCCAAATGTTTATTAGGAGTTGTAATTAATCAGTTTTTATTAGGCTCTTAAATTAAAAACTCATTAGCAAATGAATCTGTTCGTATATCACAAAATATATATTATAAACATTGTGCTAACATTTTTTGATATAAAAAAAATAAGCAAAAATGAGTAAGTACGACTGATTCGTATGTATATAAAAGTAATACGTAAATAGATATCTATATGTAAATCCCTAATTATTATTAATTCAATGTCATTAATTATCGTTAATTTTTAATATCTAAAATTACATATTGTTATACTTTATACATATATATTTCAGAAAAATGTTCATGTAAATATATTTGATTTTTTAAAAGTTTCATTCAGAAGTGCTTTAAGAAATAATGAAATTTTCCCAAATATTTACATTTAAATAATTAGAAAATAAAGTCTTCATAAAATAGTATTGAGGATAGTGTCATTCATTCTTTCTATTTATTCAAGTTTCTATACAATTGAGTTTAAAGGGTAATATACAAATATGTAATCCATTTCACATGGCATTATGTTCCTATTCCTATACATGCTATTCCTATTCCTAAACGTGTTATTCCTATTAGACTAAACTATTTAAAATTCCTTATTTTCCTTTCCTTTCTCTTTATTTCTTAAAATTTCTTACTTTCCTTTCCTTTCTCTTTATTTCGTAAAGTTCCTTACTTTCCTTTCCTTTCTCTTTATTTCTTAAAATTCCTTACTTTCTTTTCCTTTCTCTTTATTTCTTAAAATTCCTTACTTTCCTTTCCTTTCTCTTTATTTCTTAAAATTCCTTACTTTCCTTTCCTTTCTCTTTATTTCTTAAAATTCCTTACTTTCCTTTCCTTTCTCTTTATTTCTTAACATTCCTTACTTTCCTTTCCTTTCTCTTTATTTCTTAAAATTCCTTACTTTCCTTTCCTTTCTCTTTATTTCTTAAAATTCCTTACTTTCCTTTCCTTTCTCTTTATTTCTTAACATTCCTTACTTTCCTTTCCTTTCTCTTTATTTCTTAAAATTCCTTACTTTCCTTTCCTTTCTCTTTATTTCTTAAAATTCCTTACTTTCCTTTCCTTTCTCTTTATTTCTTAAAATTCCTTACTTTCCTTTCCTTTCTCTTTATTTCTTAAAATTCCTTACTTTCCTTTCCTTTCTCTTTATTTCTTAAAATTCCTTACTTAAATTTCCTTTCTCTTTATTTCTTAAAATTCCCTACTTTCCTTTCCTTTCTCTTTATTTCTTAAAATTCCTTACTTTCCTTTCCTTTCTCTTTATTTCTTAAAATTCTTTCCTTTCTTTTCCTTTCTCTTTATTTCTTAAAATTCCTTACTTAAATTTCCTTACTAATCTTCATTTGCCTTCAATTGCCCATTAATTCAAATACTGTACGGTTACCTTTATTAAATTATAATTTACACGCTGATAGTGCAGTATTTTATTTTTTATTGCTCTTGTAAATCCAGGCATAACATTATTTTGTTTTTGTTTCATGTAAAAAAAAAAAGAATTTCCATAATCATGTTGATAATTTGCATACTTGGATTTACGTATAAGATTATTGTGTAAATATATTGAATCCATGGTTCATTGATCTTTTTAATGTAAATTAGGCTAAATAAAGAATATTGTCAACATATTTTTATAGATAATCCAGGCTTAAGTATCCTTATAATACTTTAAAAAAAGTACTGCTGTTTTGAATAGTCAACTGACCACTAAAAACCTATCAACTTCTTCTAAGAAACTCCACGGTTTAGTCTTTTGTAAATTTATTATTTCTTCTTAAATTACTTTTTCTTTTTTATTGAATGTGTTTTTTTTTATCTCTCAATCTGTTTTAAATTTGTTATTTATTTTGTGTTTCGCAATGGATTGTTGATTTGTTTGATGCTTGTTCAATTCAAGCCTCACGATTTGCAGCATAATGGATTTCGATGCAATTTCAATAACAATTTATCTTATAAGATCATTTGGAAGTAAAGGGAAGTGAACACAATGGAATGTTTTACTGAAGTTTTGAAAATAATCTGACATGAATTTTGTTCATTTCGAATTTTCATGTTGTTTGTCTGATTCAAACATAGCATTAAGTTTGGCTTCAACTTGATTTTACAAAGTGCGATATCTGGAGTATTTTCCTACTAACTTAAAAATATTATTTGTAAATTATTACTGTTTCATAAGTTTTATACAGTATTCTAGCACTTTTAGCATGTTTAAGTATATATTTTTATTAATATAATATTGTTTAATTCAAGTTTAAAATTGCTGAAATATTTTGATATAGCATTGAGTATTTCAAGCTCTTTGTGATAATGTTTGTAATGAAATTAATAATCAAATAGAGAATATCATTTTTAAAATGGCCAAACATTTACAAAATAAACCATTTTAGAATACGAATTATGTGATCGCTTTAAAAATATATCGAATAAGTAATTAATTTAAAAATAAATTTTTAAGTATAAATTTTTAAATAATATACATTAAATGTCTATTTAAAAAAAAATTTAATTTTAAAACTGGTTTAAGGCCAAAGTATATAAAGGTCATTTTGAATTTCTTTTTAATTACTTATTCGATATATTTTGAAAAGAAATTTTAATTTTTTAGTTTTCGAAATAGTTGTATTTAAAACTCCTAATGGAAGCTCATAATTTTTCTTTACGAAATAAAATGTTTAGCCAAACCCGAAGAAACAATTATTAATCCAAACACAATAATAATTCCTCGCACTAACGTTTTAAAGCTAAATTAACAAAATAACGAGCAATCGATAGCATTGAAAATATTATAGCATTTTAATTTTATTCTTTCATTTATCATTACAAATTTAAATTTCTTTATTTTTAGAAGATAAGATTGCTATATGCCAAATTGAAATGCGATCTAGACATTTACAACAAAAGTGGCAATCAATAATCTTTTTTTAAACCTTGAAATTATAAAAATTCGTTAAAGTTATTAACAAAATTACAATTTGTTTTAAAATTATAATTTTATTTTAAATCAAATCAGCATTTATTCTACCGTAATTTATGTAAAAATATCTTCATAAATGTTTGAAATTAATATATTTATAAAACAATATATTTTGCAATAGTATAAGATATTATTACAACTATTTGATATGCTAAATATGTAATAAACATAACAATTTATGCTTATTATTTAAGTAATTTGTTTAAAATTTTGAATTAAAAATAAATGAAAATTTGTAATTGTTTTAGTATCTTTTATTAAAAATTATTGTCTGTATGAAATGTATTGTATTTTTTTAAAAATTAATAACTTTTACAGTTAAAATAAATGTAAACATTTAAATTGTGAAAGGAATTATATGAATCACGAATTATTAAGCATAGAAATTCATATTTTAAGAACGGTATTTCATAATGATATTTTTTTAAATTTGTTACTCTTAAATTTTTATTTATTTAACTTCATATTTTTAAATTATTTTTACCAAAAATTAAGTAGTTCTGAAAGAAAATAGTCATTCCAGAATAAAATTAAAATTTTGAAATTTTAAACAATAAAATGCTCTAAATGTTGACTTGTTCTCAACGTTTTACGAATTCCATTGAAATTCAAAAGCTGTGAATGATAAAAGTAATAAAAGAGAGCTCAAATAATTTTAATGATTTATCAGAAATGAAATTACTATGAAATATGATACTTTTATTTTATTTTAAACAATGATGCTTTGAGATTTTAATCACATAGTTAAGAAAGTTTTAATTAATTAGGGTTTTTATTTATTTTTCAATTGTTTGAAGCTATCGAAGCTATGGTTATCTATCTTTACTTTAAATGTATTAAATATTGTTTGTGACTAATTATACGTGTTTAAATAAAACTGTGAATTTTTAAACCTGTGCCTCTAGTATCTGAATTTTAGACCCACCTCATTTATAATCTGGGCATGCCCGGTCTAATAGAGAGATATACGGTAGAGCGTGGTGGGGATAATGTGACTCGGGTTCGTAGCCGATCTTCAAGCTACATGTGCCCCCTAGGTAGTGCTAAATGCGTAATAGCAGTGCAGCCCTTGCTTATGTCATAAATATTAGCTGTCTCTGTATTACCAGCTGCATTAGAATAACAAACAATTTCTTATCTATTATTAGTGTTCCCATAGTTACTAAATAAATAAAATAAATATAATCGGTGCTCCGATATACAGGTTACTCATAAAATTATTTAAAAAAATTATTTAATTATGTAATTATTAGCTCGTGAAAGAATTTTAAAAAATAAACCAATAAAAAATATTGAAAGTCTTCGTGGAAGGCACGAACCCGTTCACCCCGAAACAACACCCTAATTTTATGGCTAATAATAAACAATGAAAAAAAAATAAATAGGGCTATCAGGTGTTCTTAAGCGTCATTAGGATAATGTTATTATTTAACATTTCTTTCAATTGTAAAGAATTATATAAAATTGTTTATTTATCAATGCATAATCCATCGTATATGATTTGATTTTTGTACATTGCAGGATGGAATTCTTTGTGTTGATGCTTTAAAATTTTTATTAATTTTTATGTTATGATTTTTATGTTTGAGTAAAATTTTCAAATATGTTTATTTATGAGTTCACATAAGAATTAAATTATATTCGGTGAACTCATGATGAGTGTAGAAACAAATTTCGCACTAGTAAAATAACTATTTTTTAATGATTTCTTTTTTTAAAATTTTATTTTATATTTATATGTTTCCTTTTTAGTGTTATATATTTCTTTACAATTTTCTCTTAGTATCAATTATATTACCTATAATTACGTGTAACAATAATAGTAAAAACTGTAATAATAACTTATGTTTCAATTTTTCACTCCAAAAAAAATGTTTATAGTGGGTCTAATTCTAATAGGGTGACATATAATTTTAGGAGTTAACGGAGTTAGGATGCATTTCCAAAGTGGCCCGCAAGATCATTCGGGTTGGCCACCCCTGATTTAGAACATGTTATAATTTTTATGTTTGAGTAAATTTTCAAATAGAAATCATCATTTGGCTTCCCCTTAATTAGACTCCATTACAAATGTTTGCAAAATTTTATTGGAATGTAAATATTATAATATAATTTTCATTACTTATTATGCATTTCTTAAACACAGTTTTTTTATTTAAAAAACATCTTTTTGCGTTATTTTGCATACCTGTAAATTTTATAAGCGTTGAAAGCCCTTTATTAAACCCTTCTGCCAATTTCGAAAACGAAAAGAAATACCGTAAAGAAATTTGAAGCCAAAAAATTTCAAGCATTCAAAAATAAAGCAAGCCTAAAGCGGAATTTTTAGCAAACCTGAAGTTTTTTCTGCCTAAGTAATTCTGAAATAATGAGACCACCTAAAAAGAGTGGTCTCATTATGGCAGAATATTTGTATACTGTTATTTATTTCAAAGTTCACCTATACCCAAATTTACAACTTGATGAGATATTAAGATCTAAAGTCGAGGTTAATTAAAAAAGAATTTCAAGATTATTGTATACATTTAATCAGCGCTTCACAGATCTTTAACGGCAATTTCGGTGAAAGACAGAATATTGACCACAAACTTTGTATATTCTCTAGGCTTGAGCATCTTTGAAAACTGTAAAAAAAATTATGTTTCGAAAATAAACTTTAAAAAATAAATAATAACCATTAAAAAATCACCAAAAGTTTGTCAACGTGGTGTCAACTCAATATTTTTGGTCTTTTCTAAATTTATACTTTTTTACTTTAACGTTACTGAAGGCCGAGTGACTAGCGGTCTGGCACTCGGTACTACAGGTTCCGGGTTCGAATCCCGGCGGTGCCACGGATGTTTGTAGCGGTTCGGAATCCACTTTAAACCGTATGTCCCTGCCTAATAAGATCGCAGAGCGTTGCGGAGGCATTGTTACTCCGCGTCCGTAGCTTATCATCGCGCTACACGCACTTCCTGGTAGTGCTAATTGAGTAACGTCGGGGCAGCCTTTGCCTATGGCATATAAAGATCGCGGTCTAAGTATTTGGCAGCTACATTTACATCATTGGGCGCGGTCAGTACTTGGGTGGGTGACCACCTGGGAACACTGCGTGCCGTTGGCAAATTTGGGACCTGAATTGCCGAGTGTCTAGCGCTCGGTACCACAGGTTTCGGGTTCGAATCCCGGACGGTGCCATGGATGTTTGTAGTTTTTCGGAATCCACTTTAAGCCGTAGGTCCCGGTCTCCTATGACTGTAAGAGCGTCACGGAGCCAAAGTCAGACTTCTACCTATGGGTGCTCCATCACAACAGAAGCTGCTTTCTTCCCCTTCAATCATGAGTACGTATGGGCTCGTGGGCTTGGCCAGCCAAGTGGGATAAGAAACAACAACAACAACACATTAGAAAAAAAAAACGTTAATGTTTTATTTTTTTGTATTTTTTTTTAAATATTATTTTTTGATTCGCAATGTTTAGTTTGTTTGTCATATTTTTTTATGTTTTAAAATGTGATGTTTATTTTTTTTTCACTTACTTCCTCAAGTCTTGCGTGAGACTTTTTAAAAAATATTCTAGAATTCTATGATGATTCATTTCAGTTATGTTTCGTGATGAATTTTGAGGTTGCGTGTCTAATTCTACAACAGTCTTAGATTTTATTTTCAGCTTGTTTTTCCAAAGAATACCCACCGAAGTGTTTTTAATAGTATAAATTGATATGAAAATTTTATTGTATTATTTCGTAGTTTCGTTTAAAATGTCGCTTTATTTTTATAATTTCAGCATATATTTTGAAAAATAGTAAAAAGTAATACTTTTTAAATTGTTTGAATAACTTTTTTTATTGTGCAATAAAGTTAAATTATATTAAATTTATTCAGTT
Source organism: Caerostris darwini (assembly GCA_021605075.1). Lineage (NCBI taxonomy): Eukaryota > Metazoa > Arthropoda > Arachnida > Araneae > Araneidae > Caerostris > Caerostris darwini. Next base: position 349,031 of record BPLQ01002737.1, read on the forward strand.
ACGACAAACATTAAATTATTAATTATTTTTGAATTTAATTGAATATTAATTTTACTTTCTTTAGCACATTACATGTTTCTTTAATAAAATTAGAGTATTAAATTATAAAAAAAATTGAAATATAACAAGCAATCGAAAATATTTAAATAAGTTATAATTTTAACTTAATTTTTTCTTTTCATCAGAAATTTAAATTCTATATCTTAAAAACAGTATATAAAAAAGGCTTGCTTTTACGTGAAATTAAAATACCATTTAAACACTTTCAACAATAATTTTCAAAATTTAAAATTTATTGAAATTCGTTCTTTACAAAATAAAATTTGATTTTAAATCATAATATGATTTAATTTATACTTTGACTTGAAATCAAATCTATTTTTTGTGCAATTTAAGTACAATTATTCATAAATATATGAAAAATGTAGGTATTTTTAAAAATACTTTTCAATATTTTTATTTTATCAGTTGGATAATGTATTCAGTCCCTAATAAGATTACGAATCTATTTATGTTTTGTAAGGGAAATATGTATAAAATTCTGAAAGCTTTTATTATATATTTACTGAATTAAAACTGAATTATATTATTTATTAAATATAAACTGGAATTTAAAACTGTTTTATAGAAGTAAATATCCTTTTATTAAGAATTATAGTTCTATGGATATAATGTATTTTTGTATAAGTTCTATAATTATTACAGTTAAGGCAGACAAAAATATCTAAATTATGTTAGGAATGAAACACAAATTATAACAACAGATTTATGTGAAATGTTTATTTTAAAATCATTATTTTTACTGAAATTTATAAAGTTATTTGTTAAGTGTTATCGTTTGCTTGTTTTTTGTCGTTTGTTATTTGTTAAGTGTTTTCGTTTTCTTATTTAAGTGTTGTCGTTCGTTGTTTACATGTTTTACAATATCATTTTAACAGAATGATAACTATTTTTAATAAAATCCAATCACTTCAGCATTCAATAAAAATGTGTTTGAAATTTACCAGATCAGAAACGATATAAAGGTAAATTTATATTATAACTATTTTTAGATTAATTGAAACTTATTTCTTCTCCACTGTAAATTACGCATTTTCGAAAGTATTTGCAGAAATTTTAAGGAAAAAAAAGAGCTCTCCAAAGAAAACTGTTTTCCATTACTAGAAGCAGGATATAAAGAATGGATTGTATAAATTAAAATTAGTTTTTTAAATGTTATATAGGCGAAATATAAAAATGTCAACATTTTATTACTTACTTCGAAACTTAATAGATTTTGAATGTTAAACATTTTCATTAACAATTTCCAGTTTCAAAATAGTCAAATAATTTTAATCATTTATTATAAATGGTGTATTCATGTTAAGTGATTCTCGAGATTATATCTTATTTGATTTGTTGCTGTCTTAGTTAATTTATTAAAAATATATATGTTTAATTTAATTCGCTACATCATTGCAAATAATTAAAAAAAGTATTTTTTCAATCGTTAAAAAAATTATTGTATCGTTTTAATGCATTTATATATTTATAGTGTTACTTGTTAATTAAGAAATTTAAATAAATTGAAGAAGTTTAAATAAATTTAAGAAGTAGACTGTATAAAGAAGAATTACTAATAACAATTTCAAAGTATATAAATTATTATTAGTAATTTTTCTTTATATAGACTACTTCATAAATATTAAATAATTCTGAATAAATTGAATCATTATTATTATTATTTTGGTTTAATTATGGATGTACAAAATATATTACTATGGAATATTACATTAATATAATTGAGTTTATTCTCAAATAATTTACTAATTCAATTTAATTTATTACATTCGAAATAACGTTATTTTTAAAAGGAAATATATAGTATTTTGCAAATTTTTTCTTTAATCTTATTATAATCTTTTTTATCAACACGAGCAATACTGTTCTTTGAAATATAATTGAAATTCCTATTTTGAGAGGTATGATACAAATCCAAATCTCAATTTAAATTGAAAACCAATCTTGAATTTTACGATTCCTATTTTAAAACACGAGAAAACTCTTTTATATTCATATTCTACATTTTTTGTCAATATTTGCAAATTCAGGTTTTGATTTTGGTCTTTGAATTTGAGAAAGGATTTATTCTTAGAATTCCTTTGAAACTAGATTAAATTTCGTATCCAAAGAGATTGAATCTTTCATAAATTATATGTACAATAAAAAGATGGGAATTCCTTTAGTTTTTGGAGTCCTTTTTGAAATATCAAATATGTCCAATTTTTCTTTCTGTTTAACTAAGTAACGTAATACAAATAGGAAAAATAATTAGTTATCGTAAAGTGTTTGAGCTTAATAATGCAGAGATTTTTGAACTCATATTTTTCAGCAATATTTAAAAAAAAATTTAATGTATATTATACATTGCGAAATAAGTTCTCTAGATTTTATTTCTTATCCAAATAGTTTTAATTATTAAATGCTTTTTTTTGTAATTTGATTTTTTTTTGTTTGTTTGTTATTTTATAAATAAAATATGTTTAATTTAATTTGCTACAGCATTGCATATAATTAAAAAAGGTATTTTTCGATCATTATAAAATTTATCTTAATCACTTTAATGCTTTTAAATAATTGTTAGTGATACTTGTTAATATGTGATATATACTTTGAAGTTATTATTAATAATTTTTCTTTATACAGTTTATTTCTTAATTATATAAAAACTCTTAAATATTAAATAATTCTGCATAAATTTGAATTATATTTATTGTTATTTATCGATTATTATTATTATTATTATATTTTTGGTTTAATTATTGACATATAAAATATATCACTATGGAATATTACATTAATATAATTGAGCTTATTCTCATATAATTTATTTATTCAAATCAATTCATTACTTCCCAAATAAGTTTAAGCATTATTCAAATAATAACCTTATTTCTAAGATTAAATAAATAGTATTTTGCAAATGTTTTTCTGTAATCTTACTATAATACTTTTATCAACATGAGCAATACTGTTCTTTGAAATATAATTGAAATTCCTATTTTGTGAAGTATGATACAAATCCTAATCTCAATTTAAATTGAAAGCCAATCTTGAATTTTACGATTCCTATTTTAAAACACGAGAAAACTCTTTTATATTCATATTCTAATTTTTCCGTCAATATTTGCAAGTTCAGGTTTTAGATTTTGGTCATCTTTGAATTTGAGAAAGGATTTATTTATAGAATTCCTTTGAAACTAGATTAAATTTCGTATCCAAAGAGATTGAATCTTTCATAAATTATCAGTACATTAAAAAGATTGGAATTTATTTAGTTTTCCGTGTCATCTTCAATACAATCAAATATGCTTATTTTTTCTTTCTATTTAACTAAGTAATGTAATATAAATAGAAAAAAATATTTAGTTATAGTAAGAATTTTGAATTTAATAATGCAGAGATTTTTCAACTCATAGTTTTCAGCAATATTTAAAAAAAAAAATTAATGTATATTATATATTGCAAAATAAAATTATTGAACATAAGAGTAATATATTTTTTTTTAAAGATATAATAATAAAACAGTTTTAAAGATATATTTTTCAGTAAAATTATTCAAACATGAATTTAATATACTTTTTTTTAAAGATGTAATAATAAAACAGTTTTGAAGATAATTTTTTTATTTTCATCAGTTTATTCAATTAAAAACATTAATATGTTCATTATTTTATGAAACAATCTTTCTATTTAACTAAGTAACGTAATACATGGAGAAAAAATAATTAGTTATAGTAAATATTTTTTGAGCTTAATAATGCAAAGATTTTTCAACTCATATTTTTCAGCAATATTTAAAAAAAAAATTTAAATGTATATTTTATGTTGCGAAATAAAATTATTAAAACATAAATATAATACACTTTTTTAAAGATGTAATAGTAAAACAGTCTTAAAGATATATTTTTCAGTAAAATTATTGAAATATGAATGTAATATTCTTTTTTTAAGATATAATAATAAAATAGTTTTAAAGATATATTTTTCCTTTCTATCAGCTTATTCTATTAAAAACATTAGTATGTTCATATTCCTTATTTTATGAATCAATCTTTCTATTTAACTAAGTAACGTAATACAAATAGAAAAAATAATTAATTATCGCATTAGGGTTTTGAATTTAATAATGCAGAAAATTTTCAACAATATTTCAAAAAAAAATTTTAATGTATATTATATGTTGTGAAATAAAATTATTGAAACATAAATGCGCTATACTTTTTTTTAACATATAATAATAAAATAGTTTTAAAGATAAATAAAGACATTATACAAATAGGAAAAATAATTAGTTATCGTAAAGTGTTTTTGAATTTAATAATGCAGACATATTTCGACTCAAATTTTTCAGCAATATTTAAAAAAAAATTTAATATAGATTATATGCTGCGAAATAAAATTATTGAAGTATAAATGCAATGTACTTTTTTTAAGATATAATAATAAAACAGTTTTACAGATATATTTTTCATTTTTAATAGTTTATTCAATTAAAAACATTAGTATGTTCATATTCATTATTTTATGAATCGAAAAATGAAATATAGACATTTAATGTTGAATTGAAACAAAATTGTAAACTTCGTGCAAACAATGGCAATACATTAAAAATGATTATTTTTCTTTCTTAAATTTATAATAAAATTCTTAAAACTTCCTTATATCAATTAAAATATTTAGATTTTCGTTTTTGTTGATGCAAATCATTTTCGATATTTATAATGTATATAAAAAATATGAATTTCTTAATTTTCTGATTTCAAAACATTATACACAATGTCTATTAAATCTATTTATAGAAAACCCATTAAATAAATTATCATGAAACAAAATTGATTTGCTCAGATTTACTTTGCCGATACATTTAGATATATTTCTTTCTGAAAAAATGAAAGTCAAACAAAATAAAATAATCGAAGAAATAACTTTAAGACAGTCATTATCAAACGTATATTTAACAGTGTTGTATCATTATAATTGTACTACAAGTTCATTTGTAGGAATTAAGGGAGTATTCTACTGTAGAATTTTGAAAAAAATCGAAATTTTTTTTTTTTCATATTTTCAAAGTTTAGATATTCAAAAATATGTCATTAAAAGGATTTTTTCAAATTCCTATCAGAAGGCAATAGAAGACGGCACTATTGACGAATTTGAAAAATCCTCCTCTAAATGACAAAGTTTTAGAAATAATAAAACCAATTTATGAAAGTTTATCAGCTGATTCTGTATTGGAACGATGTTTGGGTTCTGAAACCCAAAATAATAACGAATCTTTGAATTCGTTAATTTGGACTTTTGCTCCGAAGCACATTCACGCTGGACCGAAGACAATTGAAATTGCCACTTTCTTCGCAGTTAGTATTTTTAATGAAGGTTTTATACATATATTAAAAATCTTAGATGTTATGGGAATCACGATTGGCCCAGAAGCTAATGCTTTTGCAGCGAGACGGGACGAAGCGCGTATCGAGCGCTCGGAACTCCGGACTTCAGAGGCGTCAAAGGAGGGTAGAACTGCACGTCTTCACCAGAGAACATCGGAGAATGAGCATTTTGAAGTAGAGGAAGGATTCTTATATGAAGCAGGAATCGCCGATTAAAAATATGTAAGTATTCTGTACCATTCTATGAGTAAAATTGTCGAAAACTTGTCTCAAAACTTTGAACGCGTTTTTCTCGGAACTACTTTTTTCGAGCTGGCGGTAAGGATATCTCGAGTTCTAATGAGCTGATTTACTTCAAATTTGGAGAAGATGTTCTCTATACATCGCTTCATCGCGTGAACCCTGCCCAAAACTATAACTTCTCATTTAGTATTTTTTAAAAATTCGGAATTGTTAAAAAAATATGAAAAAAAATTTTTTTTTTTTCAAACTGCCGCCATTTAAAAAAAATTTTTTTTTTAAACTTATCCAAGGGTTATACGATAGCGGCATCTATAATAATTAAGAATCCGTCTGTTTTTTATGTTTCAGATCACTAGGAGGGTTGGAATAATGCACGCCAGGACACCCTCTTTTTTTTTTGACCCCCACTTTGACTGCTCATAACTTTGTCAATTTTATTTTTTTTTTTTAATAATTTTTTTATGTAATAATAAAACATCAATAAACAAATGATAAAAAAATTGATAGTAAAAATATTTTTTGTTTCCTTTGTACAGTGCTTCAAAAACCGGGCGAAATTCATGCCTCTACAGTAGAATACTCCCTTAAGAGAGAAAGATTGTTCTTAGACAAGTAAAGTAGTGAAATTCCTTAATCATTAGCTGAAACTTTTATAATTGGTACACACAATTTTTGAAAGTTCTAATCGTTAAAAGAGCAGAAATAACTATACTTTGAAACAGATTATTGGTTGGATGTGATTTATGATAAGAAAAGTTTTTTAGGTAATTGAAAATTTTGTATCTTCAATAAACCACTTTTGTATTGTTTTCAAATTCTTTTATTTGTTTAAGAAAATAACGAAGCTAAAGAAATTAAAAGGAAAATGTTTTATTTAATCAAATAATTTTGGAAAAAAGTGCAATAATGATGTATCCAGAGCTAAGAGATTTGGACAAATAGAAATAAATATGTTAAGCCCTAATTATATTAATAAAAGTAAATTTTTTTTATTTAAAAATGATATACGTACTTCGAATTGAGTTCGTATTTAGATATATTTATTGTAAGAACTAAACAAATTCTTATTTTAAAGATTCTTAATCAATATTTATATGTTTGTAGTAACCTTAAATTTTGTATCTCTAATAATCTACTTTTGTATTGTTTTAAAATTATTTTATTTGTTTAAGAAAATAATTAAGTTAAAACAAATTAAAAGGATAATTTTTTATCTAAACGAATAATTTTGAAAGAAGTAACAGTTAGTACGTATCCAGATCTAAGAGCTTTGGACAAGCAGGAATAAAGGTGTTAAATCATAATTATATTAATAAAAGAACTATTTATTTCTAAATATGCTGTTCTAATGCAGCTTGCAATACTGAGATAGTTAATCGTTATGTCGTAATGAAAAGGCTGCACCGCTGTTACTCATTTAACACTACTCAGGAGGCACGTGTAGCTTGAAAATATGCTACGAACGCGCGTAACATTATCCCCGCATCGCTCTATGACCCTATTAGACCGGGACCTGCAGTTAAAAATGGACAATACAATCATCCATGGCACCGCTGGGACTCGAACCCTTAGTAACCAGTACCACAGCTTCGAACCAAGGGCCATCGAAGTTCTGGCGCTCGGCCGATCGAATCGGCCATCAAGCCTCATTTTTAAATATTTAAAAATGATATACATGCTTCGAATTGAGTTCGTCTTTAAATATATTTATTCTAAGAAATAAACAAATTCTTTTTTTAAAGATTCTTAATCAAAATTTTTCTGTTTGAATAAACTAACTCACTTTAAAATTGACCTGTGTCTATAATTTATGCTTGCAATAATATTTTTATATTGAATTTCCTTTAAAGTTATAAACGTCTAACTAAACGGAAAAAAATACTTTCATGAGAAGTATATTTGCCTATCCATCATGTTGGAAAGTAATAAATGCTTAAACTACCCATTCCGGTGACAGGTTCTCTATAAATTCACTCTACTTTGAAGATATATGTGTGGATATTTACCTTTCGTATTATGTTTTCTTTAAATAAACATGTCTAAGCGCTTATTTTGAACTTGAAAAATAATTGGCAATTGAAACTAAATCTTCTTATAAACAGAAGTTTCTCTGAAACAAAATAAATGCTGTTTAGAAATTGTGTTTATTTAAATATAATAAATGGATATTTAGGAATGTAGCTCACCACTGGACCTCGAAAGTTTTTAAAATCTTTGCATAAAACTTTTAAAAATGATAATCTTAAACAAGGTTTCTTTAAGATTAATTTATGATTAATTTTTAAAATATAATTATATTTGTTCGTTTAATCATCAAATGATATAAAATGAAACTTATACTGTCTTTTTAGTAATTGAAAATAAAGATGAAAAATTATTTAGAGCAGGGGTGGAAACCCGCGGCCCACCTTGAACATTTTTCCGGAGCGTGAGATTTATCACACTTTTACAAAATATATTTATTTGTTAATGGCCAAAGTAGTGAAAAACAATGTATTAGAAAATGCATTATATGTGTATTCCTATATTTAAAAATGAACTGTCGAAGTGATGAGAAAAAATTAACTTTGATTTTAAAATAATATTCTTGCGAATATAGGACAGATAGTGCCTGTTTTATAACAGGTTTTATGTTTCACTTTAAGTGGCGCAGTGAATATCCCTAGATACGCACAGTTGATTGCTGATAACAGAGCAAACCAGACTGTTAGTTTAAGTAGTTAGTCGTTTATATTTATATATTTTTTTATATTTCATTTTTAGTGTTCTATATTTCTTTACAATGTGTGTTTAGTCACATAAATAATAATTCCTTATGTGTCAATTTTGCACTCCAAAAACTGTCTGTAGTGGGTATAAATCTAATAAGGGGATACATAATTTTATAGGCAGCCCGCGGAGTTAGGATGCATTTCCAAAGTGGCCGCAAGATCATTTGGGTTGGCCACCACTGATTTTGAATATGAATTAAATTTTTATATCATGAGCGGTGTCTAATTTATCAAAATTTTAGTTGTTATTAAATGTGATTTTAATTTTTTTAAAAATAATTAATATATTTAGTAAAAGAAAAACCGATACATTGCATTACCCAGGGGGTTCGCGTAACTTGAAGGTAAGTCACGGACGCGGAGTAACAATGCCCCCTCAACGCTCTTATTAGGACCGGGACCTACGGTTTAAAGTGGATTCCGAACCACTACAAACACCCATGGACAAAGCCGGGATTTGAATCCTATACCTGTGGTACCGAGCGCCAGAGCGCTAGCCATTCGGCCATCAGGACTTCAACTTTAATTGTAAAAATCTAATACAAATATTGCGTACATAATGTACTGCGAATCATGTCATATAGATGCGATTTTCCTTTTCTAATCATGAATTTGTATTTTGACACCCACTTCAACCTTTTTCCCCTATGTCAAACTGTAGCGATATCCGCCATAAGAAATCTAGCAGCCCAATAAAATTTAGCCTCGGTAAAGTTGTCAGAATTAAGAGTCATAAAATCAAGTGCAATGCATGTTGTCAAATGTAAAAACTTCATGGTTCATCCGACGAGCACAGAGTACAGACATCATTAGCTACACCCATGCGGTGCAAGTGTTTATTAAGAGAATCATGTCCTGTCGAGAGTCGGAAATATGCTGTAAAAACTGCACGGGGCAAGTCCATTGGGATGGGTGATGAAACAAGTGTATTTCACCTTTTTATCAGTTGAAAGGATTTTGTTTTGAGGATCTGTCTATTTTCTTCCTTACCTCAGAACTAAGTTCATGGAAGAATAAAGGAAATTGTGGCTACGGTAACTTACAATCATTTTTGGCCAAGAGGTCGGCTTTTTTATTTCCAGGCACCCACAATGGCTGGGAATCCACTGGAAAACAATCTCCCAGCCAGAAGCAATTGCATTGGACCGATTTATCTCAGCCTCTTCAACAAGGAAGCAATCACTAGGTGTATAGGGGACAGTTGCCAAGATTGCAGCTTGGGAGTCAATAAAAACAACTGCTTTGTTAAGATTTCCACTTCAAACTAAAGGATAAAGTAACTAAAAGGATGTGAGTAGGATAGAGTTCAATTTTCACTCGTTCAATTAATTTGCAAAAAAAAAGCACTATACAGCTCCACAAGCACGGACAAATGGCAAAAGTGATAAATGTGAAACTTCAAGAAGAAGGAATTGATCAACGCACTACGAGTACTTATAGCTATTGGATATACAAATGTGCTGCAAAATCGAACCACAAAACACTTTAAACAAATGCCACATTCTCCAGAAAATTCCGTAAGACTAACGTTATTCATCAATCATTTCAAGAGTTAAAGGGCCAAAGCACCATTTTCCGCCAAAATTTGAAATGGAGATTTATTTGCTTGGCCCTCGTTTTCAGATAACGTCATGGATCCCTAACCAGGACAACATCATGTTCACACATGATAAAAAAAAACGAGTAGAGACGTAGAGAAAATGAAGCAATACATCCTGCATTTTCTCTGCTATCGGAAGGAATGCTTTGAGTTTCCTTCTATGAGATACGTGAATTCGATTTAGTCAGTTCATTTGGGAAATCCTCTGAGCTATCTTTACCAAAATACAATAAATATCGGAAGGCATTTATTCCAATACTGAAACACACTCGCATTCAATAAAAAGGATTTTTTTTTATATATTTATATTTTACCTTTATTCTTCAGAAATCTTTTGTCATAAACAACGTGAAACATTTATTTATTTATCTTCATAAACCATCAATACAAAAATATCTATAGCAAGTTAAACATCCCTGTTACTAGAAATACGACTACTACAATTTCATTCACAAATATTCAATGACCTACTACAAAAACAAACAGCTTGAAAGCTTTGCATTTTACGACCAAAGATTTACTATATACTTTCCATATTTATTACCTGGGGGATATTTATTACTGGATAGGGTTATTTATAACTTGCTGAAGGCTATTACATATATATATCGGATATAGACTCCAATATGTATCGTAAAGCTCCATAAAAAAGGTTGCAAATAGCTCAGCGTCTTTTCACGGGAAATAACGGGGCTCGTTCGTAATTCCTCCGCTATCAGAGTGCAGTAAAACGCTATTTTTCTGTCATTCAAAGCTCTCTCTTTTATGAGTCGCCCTGTCACATTTTATGACACTTTTCCGATGACAGGAGTTGACATATTGGTCGGAGATCTTCTCTGTCCATTACGACTCAATCCAGGTTGGGTGACATTTGTACAGCTTGTCGTCGTTCGGTTGTTTTCGGACTAAGTGGTCCAAGTTCTGTCATTTTGCTTTCTATTATTATCAGCGTTTCTTTTTTTTTAATATTTATAATGAAACAGTTACGGATTTCAAATAAAAATATAGATTTCTTGATAGTTCTATATCAATATAAAAATCTATATAAAAATATAAATTTCTATATAGATTTCTAGATAGTTCAATTTTGTTTACTTCTTTTTTCGTATGTTCAATTTTGTTTATTTCTCTTCTCGTATGTTTAATTTTGTTTATTTAATTGTATTTACTATTTAATTGTTTATTACTATCATATGTATATATATATTTTAATATTTATAATTAAACAGCTACGAATTTCAAATAGAAGCATATATTAAAATGTTACATTTCTTGTTTTCGTATGTTCTATTTTGTTTATTTAATTCTTTTCTAGCTGTTGTTTGTTTTATTTTGCTGAATTCCTATACAAAATGTTCATTTACTTTAGTTTAAAACCATGAAAAATAAAGCATGGTTATGGTTATTCAGCAAATAGTTTTTCCTTTAAAAAAAATAATAATAAAATTGTATCTTTAAATGTCTATATATGTTTTTTCGGTTTAGTAATTATTTACTATTCATAAAATGGCAAATTTATTAATATAACTAATTTAGTAATAAGCACATGTATCTGCCGTTGTTTTAATGCAGTTGTAAATACAGAGACAGTTAGTCTTTATGCCAAAAGCAAAGGTTGGGGCACTGTTACTTTTTTAGCACTACCCGGGGGCAAGTGTAGCTCGAAAATAGGCTACGGACGTGAGTAACCTTACCCTCACTACGCTCTACGATCCTATTAGACCGGGACCTATGCTTTAAAGTGGATTCCGAACCAGTACAAACATCCATGGTACCGTCGGGACTCCAACCCGAAATCTGTGGTAACGAGCGCCAGAACGCTAGCCACTCGGCCATCAGACCTCTTCATAGATTTTATATTTATTTTTCAAAATTTTTTGTCATAAACAACATGTAACGTTTATTTATTTATCTTCACAAACCATCAATACAAAAATATCTATAGCAAGTTAAACATTCCTGTTACCAACAATACTTACGACAATGTCAATTTCATTCACAAAGATTCAATGACCTACTACAAAAATAAATACCTTGAAAAGCTTTGCATTTTACGACCCACGATTTACTATATACTTTCCATATTTATTACATGGGGATATATATTCCTGGATAGGGTTATTTATAACTTACTGAAGGCTATTGCATATCTCGGATATGCACTCCAATAGGCATCTTAAAGCCCCATAAAAATGCTTGCAAATAGCATAGCGTCTTTTCACGGGAAATAACGAGGCTCGTTCGTAATTCCTCCGCTATGAGAGTGCAGTAAAACGCTATTTAGCTGTCATTCACAGCTCTCTCTTTTATGACCCGCCCTGTCACATTTCATGACACTTTTCCGATGACAGGAGTTGATATGTTGGTTGCGGATCTTCTCTGCCCATTACAACTCAATCCAGGTTGGGTGACATTTGTACAACTTGTCGTCGTTCGGCTGTTTTCGGACTAAGTGGTCTAAGTTCTGTCATTTTACTTTCCGTTATTATCAGCGTTTCTTTTTTTTAATATTTATAATGAAGCAGTTACGGATTTTAAATGTTACATTTCCTTTTTCGTATATTCAATTTTGTTTGTTTAATTCTTTTTTGGCTGTGATTTGTTTTAATTTATTGAATTCCTATACGAAATGTTCATTTTGTTCATTTTAAAACCATGAAAAATAAAGCAAGGTTATTATTATTCTGTAAATAGACTTTTCTTTTTTTTTAATAAATGATAATTAAAATTGTATCTTTATGTGTCTAATATTTTTTTTCTGCTTAGTAATTATTTACTATTCATAAAATGGAGAATTTATTAATACAACTAATTTAGTAATAAACACATCTATTATTGTTTTAATACAGCTGTAAATACAGAGCCAGTTAGTCTTTATGCCATAAGTAAGTGCTGGGCAACTGTCACTTATTTAGGGGCACGTGTAGCTCGAAGTTGGGCTACGGACGCGAGTAACCTTACCCTCACAACACACTACGATTCTATTAGACCGGTACATGAGGTTTAAAGTGGATTCCGAACCACCACACACATCCATGGCACTGCCGGTACTCGAACCCGAAACCTGTGGTACCGAGCATTAGAACGCGAGCCACTCGGCCCTCAGCCCCTTGTTAGATTTTATATTTATTCATAAAAAATGTTTTGTCATAAACAATATGAAACATTTATTTATTTAGCTTCATAAGCCAGCAATGTAAAAATATCTACAGGTTAAACATTTCTGTTACCAACAATACGACTGTGGCAATTTCATTCAAAAAAGATTTAATAACCTGCAAAAATCATACCTCGAAAGCTGTGCATTTTACGACCCACGATTTACTATATACTTTCCATATTTATTACCTGGGGATATTTATTCCTGGATAAGGTTATTTATTTATTGCTGAAGGCTATTATATATATCTCGGATGTAGACTCCAATATGCATCGTAAAGCTCCATAAAAATGCTTGCAAGTAGCACAGCGTCTTTTCACGGGAAATAACGAGGCTCGTTCGTAATTCCTCCGCTATCAGAGTGCAGTAAAACACTATTTAGCTGTCATTCAGAGCTCTCTCTCTTTTACGAGTCGCCCTGTCACATTTTATGACACTTTTCCGATGACAGGAGTTGACATATTGGCTGCAGATCTTCTCTGTCCATTACGACTCAATCCAGGTCGGGTGACATTTGTACAACTAAGTGGTCCAAGTTCTGCCATTTTGCTTTTTGTTTCAGTTCCCTGTTATTTATTGTGTCTTTATTAAAATAAGAACATTTTTCTGACATTGTACTTCTTAGATTCAGTCATTCAGGGTGTAATTATTGGACAAACTTATTAATAGTAGTCTCTTATTCGCACATATAATATTCCCTATTTGTATTCGCAAGCACAGGCGATATAATAAGGAATTACAAATTACGATATAATGTAGGGCTTGTATACAGAAAAAGTGCCATAATTATGACATTGTAAAATTTATGAAATTAAATTTTTAACATATAAAAATTTAAAATTGTATAATTTTAAAATGACACAAATTTAATTTAAAGAATACAAATAGAGAATTATTCTTTTCTGCTATATATTAATTTGTACTTATATTAACGTTAAAGTCAAAATCATGAAAAAGAATGAAACATCTGAATGTGCTATATAATAAAAGTCAATTGTATTTCAAATTTGGTTAATTTAATTTAATAAATGACATTTCCATTGACTTAATATATTATTAGATAACAGATATGCATTACAGAAATTTAAAATTTGTTTTAATTTGGTTCTAGTTAACGAACTAAAAAAATTAATTTAAGAATTAAATAGTTAAAATTCGAAGTTTAAAACTTACTGTTAATTTATATTAGCAATAAAAATTGACAGTTTTTTCCATCTGTAGATGATATATAAAATATTATGAAACTTTCATTCCCCGGAATAAAAAAATAACAGATTATTTTCGTTCACAGCAAAAGAATAGACTCCTATTCAATTAATATTTCAAGTTTAGTTTTTTTGGAATGATTAAATGTTCATTTTCTTATACTAAGTTCACTAGATTGTTGATTCTCTATCACAGGCTGTATATTATATTTCTTTTTCTTTCAATGTAAGAAAGTTCTGAGGTTATATTAAGATGTAATGGTTGTTTTAAGAGGACAAGTAGTCGCACAGTGGAAGGGTTCTCCTGTTTCTACGTAGAAGCAGAAATCATCTTCTGAAAGGTTGAGAATGGACCAAGACCATTAACTTCTTCTATAGATGAAAATGTGTGGTATTTTGGGAATTTAGGTATGACTTCAAAAAACGTTCGCCCTTTGTTGTTAGGGTTCCGGTCTTGTTTCCAATCTTCTTATTGACAAATATTTAAGTTATTTTTGAGAAATTGAGCTGGACAATGAAGACAAATTGTATAGTCGTCTATAAAGCTTGCTCTGAGTTGCAGTGTACTTAATAATGGGAAAGCCTGTATGTGCTTTCATTAAAAACAATTTTATGGAGTCATTACTGAATTTATCTGGTCATTAAGCTTTTTTAGGATTAAGGATGATCGATAGACTTGATTGTCTGTCTGTCGAAATTGATAATGTATCCTTTAGAGTTTTTTTTCTTCATCAAGAACGTCAGTTTATTTTATTTATCCCCCTTATATCCCCAGAATGTGGGCTTATCAGTCAAGAATAGCAGTTTTCCCTCCCATTCGTGAAATTATTAGTCATATTTTAAACAACAACACGCACACTATGAATGGTCATCTGTCGAAATATTACTCGAGTAATTATATTTAAAGGTACTATGAATGCAGATTTTGGAATCAATGTCAAAATTTTCTGGACGTATCTTGAACTTTTGTATATTGAAACTAACCCTTGTTAATTAATAATTCGCTTTGAAATTTAAGCTCTAAATTATAAAACATGTGTTTTTATAAATTCTTTAACAGACATAGCAATTTTTGTTTGTTTAATATCTTCAAAGAAATTGCCATAAATGCCTTATATAAGCAAACAGCAAACAGTTATTAAATAATAATAAGTTTAATTCTTTTAATAATTGTGATGAAAACTAATCAATAAACAAAATACTAATCCACATTATATATTTATAAACGTGCACGACAAATATATTTTATATAAATATTATTACATATAGACAATGCTAATTTAATTTTTGACAATAATAAAGTTTAAATAATTTTGTAAAACAAGAGTTATTTACGTAGCAAACACGCATTGTTTTATGAGAAATTAACCCAAAAATCCGAACCATTTCTTATAAAACTTACATTACTTCATATTTCCCTAGAGCAATGCTATAGCTATACAGTTTTGTAAATATGGAAATAAATTACAATATATATATGTATGCAACTCAATTGTATATTTCCCATAATATGATATAATAACTGAATACAGATTGCTCTTGTAATCTCACAGTACAACTTGAGAGGTACAATGGTGAAACATTCCATTACACGAGACAGTGTCACCCATCAAATGCAATCTTCCGTTTATGACACATCCATTGATTCATTGGCAGGACAGGGCGTTGTGTTGGATGTTTTAATAAACGTCCCGCTCATCTCTAATAAATGTCCGTTTTGTGTTCTCGAAATTGGCGGAAGATAATATTGACTCCATTATCTTATGGCAGTGAATTATAATGCGAGGAACATATGTCCATGGATAACCATTATTAAATACCTTCAAGTTTCCGTCCTTTAATGTTTCTGCTCTATTTTAACAGAGATATTTTAAATTGTTAGCCAATTTATTAATAATGAAACTTATTTTGTAATGTTTATTGTATTTACTGATATTTATATATTTACTATTTTAAAAATTTAACAGCGGTACATTGTTAAAAGTGAACAAGAGTGGCCCAGTATATCATGTGTACTGGGCTTTATATGTCTGCCTGTATATATGTATACATGTCTGTCTGTCATACATATATATATATATAGCTTGACAAATAATTTCAGGTATTGGAAAACATTATTCTTAAAATTAAAAAAGTGTTCATAAGCAGCATAATATAAGAAAATTTGTCTATAAACATAATTTCAGGGTATTTTATAAGACTTATCTTGTTCATAAGCATAATAACACAAATATTTCTTAAAAATTGTTTATAAACATAATAACATAAACATTTTCATTAAATTTGTTTTCAAACTTTTAATACTTTGAATTTAGTTCATGAAGTCATTCTCGTCCTATTTTGTTGCCTCCGTGAGATGTTTTAATTCTTACTGAATATAGAATGCAAATAATAATTTACTTCAGTAATGAGGTTACTTTGTTAATACTAATTCCTCAATTTTAATCTTTTCCTATTTCAAATTTTATATCTCATAATGAATAAATACAGACAAAAGTACTTTAATTGAATTATTGCTTTAATATGGTATTTATTTTATTTATTGATATTTTTCGATGATCTTTAAATATTTGTGGTATATATATATATATATATATATATCAAGAGGTTTTCAATCAATTTTAATTCATTGATGTAGGGAAACATATTTAATTCAATATAAATATTTTATTGTTAATAATACATATATCTCTTATACCCTACTCTTTTGAATTATCTTTAATATTTCATCGTACTCTTCTGAAATTTTAACTGAAATAGCTTGCTTAGAAATAATTAATCTTTCGAGATATATATGTATTGATTAGCTTCACATTATTTCAAAGTAGTATCATCCAGTTTAATATGACGGCATAAGTGGATGAAAATTTAACGAAGGCCAACTAGGCTTAGTACAAAATTATCCATATTTAACACTCATCTATAATTTTAATCCAACTTTTTATTTGCCACTATACTAAACACTCTGTCAGGAGTCGAGAGCATAGCTAATGAGCAATCAATATATTGATACTAAAACAAATATTCGCGAGACATAATGAAAGGCATTAGTTGAAGAGCACTGAAACGCAAAACTGTTTTTGACAATCATAATTTGAAGACCCTTTACATTATGGATGTACCGGCACTTGAATGAAATTAATTATAAAATATGTTCTATGAACATTAATAATGATGTAAGGGAAGACCTTTAATTCAAAAGACGTTACACGTTTATTATTTAAAAACGCATTTAAAGCATATGAAGTTAGTATTTAGTTGTATTTGTTAAATCACATAGAACAACACATTAAGAGTTCTGATGTCGGGTTGATGCTTAACACTGATATCTTCGATGAATGTAAAACTGTGAATAAATTTTATTTTAAATCCCCTGTCCAGGTTTTCAAGAATTATATTAAGCTTTCTATCTTCTAATTTGATGAAATCTTTAACTTAGTGGTTTAATGTCTGTATATTTAATTAAAAATTCTGTTTTATTTTCTTTTAAGTTTTTGGTTCCCGTTTAATCTTAAAACTACAAAAGTAAACAAAAAAAATGTTACCTAAAACATGGACCTATCTTTTAATCAGAAATGAATAAAATGTTTACAAATATAAATATTTTTTTTTACAAAGTACAAAAGAACAAAATAAATGAAAATAATAGTTCAAAGACAATTTAACTATCGGAACACTAATCACCAAGTAATAGAATTATCATTTAATATAACCAATGTTTAGTATTAGTTAGATACATTGTATGTTGCTTAAATCGTATGGTATTTCTGAGATATAGTGTATGTTATTGCTTAAATTTCTTAGATATATTGTATTTTCCTACTTAAATTTCTTAAATATATTGTATTTTACTGCTTAGATATATTGTGTTTTACTGTTTCGATACATTAAATTTTACTGCTTAGATACATTGTATATTATTGCTTAGATACATTGTATATTATTGCTTAGATACCTGTATATTTTCGGTAAGATCTATTGCAAAGAATGACTACGGAAACCTTTGCTCATTTATAGATTTTACAAAATATCTAGGATAAGTCTCACCTATTTATAAAATTTATAAATAATTCTACTATGTACTCTTGAAACACTTCTACTCATAAGTTTCAAATGAACCCATCACTGAAATATTTTCAATAGCTTATGCAAACATTTGCCATCTTTCATTTTCACCATAAACGATCGAAAAGCAGTGCGAGTCAAAATTTTATTCTCCGTTACTGTTTTCGCGAAGAATTAAAATTCTGCACCAGTGGACCGAAAAAGTTCCATTTTCTGTGGTGCATGAATTCGGCTCCAACGCTATTTCAAGTGGGAAGAAGGTTAGTTGGACACATTAAAAGCCAAACGCGCGGCTGAAGTTGCAGCTTTGCACGTATACTCAACTAATCAGGTTTTCCGAAAAAAAACACACATAGTGGATCTTGCCATAATTTCCAGCTACCCTTGCAAAGATATGATTATGAAGTACTTGCGGCGTGCTTATGTTACTCTGGTGTTTCTATCTAAAACGAAATTGAATTTAGCTTGTATAAATGAGAAATCTATTTAAATTTAGTTAAATTGAATTGAATTGGTACCAAAAAATAAGAACTTAATGTACAAAGTACACAATACAGGAAAATAATAGCTTAAAGACAATTTAATTTTCGCTACACTAAGAACCAAGTAATCATTTAATATAAGCAATGCTTAGTATTACTTAGATACATTGTATGTTGTTGCTTAAATCGTATGATATTTCTGAGATATATTGTATGTTATTGCTTAAAAAAATATTTAGTTATATATTTACAAGCAATAATATATATTTATTAAGCAATTTCTTAGCTTATAAATATATCTAGTTATTATTACTTAAGTCGCATATTATTTCGATATATATATATATTGTATATGATTGATTAGAAATATTGAATGTTATTGCTTAAATTTCGTAGATAAATTGTACTTTACTGCTTTGATATATGGCATTTTACTACTTAGATGCATTGTATTTTATTGCATTGGATACATTGTGCACAGTGCATTGGTGCAGGGATACATTGTATATTATTGCTTAGATACCTCTATATTTTCGGTGAGATATATTGCAAAGAGTGATTGCCTGCTGCATTAGAACCAAAAAAACATTCCAAAGAATGATTAAGGAAACTCTGGCACATTTATAGATTTTACAAAGTCTCCCACATTTATAGATACTTCTACTATGTATTGATGAAACACTTTTACATCAAAGTTTCACATGAATCGGAAACAAACGCATAAACGGAACACTAAAATATTTTCAATAACCTATGCAAACATTTGCCAACTTTCATTTTACTTTAACCCTTTCTTTCTTCAATGCATAAACGACCGAAAAGTGGCGCGAGTCGAAATTCTATCTGCGTTCCTGTTTTCGCGCGGAATTAAAATTCTGCACCAGTGGACTGAAAAAGTCCATTATCTGTGGTGCATGAATTCAGCTCGAGCGAGATTTCAAGTGGGAAGAAGCATAGTTGGACACAGGGAAGCCAAACGCACGACTGAAGTTGCAGCTTTTGCACGTAGACTGAACTGATCATGTTTTCCGAAAAGAAAACACATAGTGGATCTGGGGATAATTTCCAGCCACCCTTGTATAGATATGATTGTGAAGTACTTTTGGCACGCTTGTGTTACTCTGGTGCTTCTATCTAAAACGAAATTGAATTTAGCTTGTATAAATATAAAATCCGTTTAAATTTAATTAAAATTGAAATGGGTTCCAAAGAGCAAACAAAATCAAGCGTTATCAATATGGTCAATTATATATATATATATGTATATATATATATATATATACGCAACATGTACACATTCATATGTAGTATATGCTGAAGAATTTGCCGACTGTAAAATGCCGAACTATGACATCTATATGGTGAAAGCGGTAGTCGATTTGACTGGATAAATTTAAATGTACAAAGTACAAAAGTATAAAATAAAAGACAATAATAGTTTAAAAACAATTTAACTTTCTCAACACTAAGCACCAAGTAATAAAATTATCATTTAATTATAACCAATGTTTAGTGTTACTTAGATACATTGTATGTTGTTGCTTAAATCGTATGATATTTCTGAGATATACTATATACTATTGCCTTATATTATTTTGATATCTTGTATATAATTGATTAGAAAATAATGTATGTTATTGCTTAAATTGCTTAGATATATCGTATTTTACTGCTACGATATATTTCATTCTACTACTTAGATACATTGTATTTTATTGCTTCGATACATTATATATTATTGTTTAGATACCTGTATGTTTTAGCTAAGATACATTGCTAAGAATGACTAAGAGAACTCATGCACATTTATAAATTTTACACAATATCTAAGATAAGTCTCACGCATTTACAGATACTTCTACTGCGTATTCTTGAAACACTTCTACATAAAAGTTTCAAATTAATCGGAAACAAACGTGCAAAACGGATCACTAAAATATTTTCAATATCTTAATGCCATCTTTCATTTTACTTCAACCCTTTCTTTCTTCAATGCATTTTCACTACTCAACATAAACAACCGAAAAGTAGCGCGAGTCAAATTTGTATCTGCATTCCTGTTTTCGCGAGGAATTAAAATTCTGCACCAGCGAACTGAAAAAGCCCATTATCTGTGGAACATGAATTCGGGTTCGTGCACGTTTTTAATTGTTGAGAAAATACGATGAGTAAGTTGGACACATGAAGCCAAACGCACGACTAAAATTGCAGCTTTGCACGTGGACTGAACAGAGTGGATCTGGGGACAATTTCCAGCTACCCTTGTATACTAGATATAGTTATGAAGTACTTCTGGCGGTTTAAAAACAATTTAACTTTCGGAACACGAAGCATCCAGTAACAAAATTATTTAATATAGCCAATGTTTATTATTACTTAGATACATTGTCTGTTGTTGCTTAAATTTTATGATTTTTTGTACGTTATTGTTTATATTTCTTAGATATATTGCCTGTTATTGCTTAAATTTCTTAGATATATTACATTTTACTATTTAGATATATTACATTTTACTATTTAGATATATTACATTTTACTACTTAGATTGTATATTATTTCTTAGATATCTCTACATTTTCGGTACTATAGTAGCGAAGAATGACTAAGGGAACTCTTTCACATTTAAGTTAAGTCTGCCACATTTATAGACACTTCTACTACGTATTCGTGAAACACTTCTACTTAAAAGTTCCAAATGAACCAGAAAGGAAAGTACAAACAAACCACTAAAATATTTCCAATATCTCATGCAAACATTTGCCATCTTTCATTTTTACTTCACCCCTATCTTTCGTCATTGCATTTTCACCATAAACGACCGAAAAGCAGCGCGAGTCAAAATTCTATCTCCGTTCCTGCTTTTGCGATGAATTAAAATTCTGCATCAGCGGACTGAAAAAGTCCCATTATCTGTGGTGCATGAATTCGGGCTCGAGGGAGATTTCAAGTGGGAAGAAGCATAGTTGGACACAGGGAAGCCAACACACAGCCGAAGTTGCAACTTTTGCACATAGTAGACTGAACTAATCTGGTTTTCCGGAAAGAAGACACAAAGTGGATCTGGAGATAATTTACAGCCACCCTTGTATGGATATGATTATGAAGTACTTCTGGCGTGCTTATGTTACTCTGGTGCTTCTATTTAAAACGAAATTGAATTTTGCTTGTATATATATAAAATCCGTTTAAATTTAATTAAAATTGAAGTTGGTTCCGAAAAGCAAACAAAAGCATGTAATATCAGTATAGCCAATTATAAAATCACGTATCTATATCTATATATACGCAACATGTACACATTCATATGTAGTATAAGCTGACGATTTGGCCGACTGTGAAATGCCGAACTATGACATCTATATGGTGAAAGTGGTAGAGCATTTGACTGGATAAAGTTAAATGTACAAAGTACAAAATAAAAGAAACTAATAGTTTAAAGTCAATTTAACTTTCTGAACACTAATCACCAAGTAATAGAATTATCATTTAATATAACCAATGTTTAGTATTACTTAGATACATTGTATATTATTGCATAATTTTCTTAGACATATTGCATGTTATTGCTTAAATGTCTTAGATATATTGTATTTTACTGTTTAGATATATTACATTTTACTGCTTAGATATATTGTATAATATTTCTTAGATAAATGTATATTTTCGGTAATATATATTGCACAGAATAACTAAGGGAAGTCTTGCACATTTATAAATTTTTCAAAATATCTAAGATAAATCTCCCACATTTACAGATACTTCTACTATGTATTCTTGAAACTCTTCTGCTTAAATGTTTCAAATGAACCTCTCACTAAAATATTTTCAACATCTCATGCAAACATTTGCCATCTCTCATTTTACTTTACCCTTTCTTTCCTATGGAAATAAAGACCCGCAAATTCTATCTCCGTTCCTGTTTACGCGAGGAATTAAAATTCTGCACTAGTGGACTGAAAACGCCATTATCTGAGGTGCATAAATTTAGGCTCGTGCGCTATTTCAGGTGGGAAGCACGCTGCGTAAGTTGGACACAGAAAGCCAAACGCACGACCGAAGTTGCAGCTTCGCACGTAGACTGAACTAATCAGATTTTTCCGAAAAGAAAACACATAGTGGATGCGGGGACAATTTCCAGCTACCCTTATATAGATATGATTATGAAGTACTTCTGACTTCTATGTCAAACGAAGTGTTTCTAATGTTTCTATCTCAAACGAAATTGAATTTAGTTTGTATAAATATAAAATCCGTTTAAATTTAATGAAAATTGAAATTGATTCCCAAAAGCAAACAACAGCAGGTATTATCAATATAGCCAATTATAATATCATATATAAATATATATATATATATATATATATATCATACACACATTTCCATGTAGTGTATGCTGAAGAATTTGCCGATTGTCAAATGCCGATCTATGATGTCATCAGTATGATGAAGTGGTAATGCATTCAACTTTATCCAGTCATGTATAAAGTACAAAAAGATGGAAATAATAGTTTCATGACAATTTAACTTTCGCAACACTAAGCGCCAAGTAATAAAATTATCATTTAATATAACCAATGTTTAGTATTACTTAGACATATTGAATGTTGTTACTTAAATCGTATCATATTTCTGAGATATATTGTATATAATTGCTTATAAATATATCTTGTTATTGCTTAAGTAGCATATTATTTCTGAAATATCATGTATATAACTGCTTAGAAATATTGTATGTTATTGCTTAAATTAATGAGATATATTGCATTTTACTACTTAGATACATTGTATTTTATTGCATGGATATATTTAATTTTATTGTTTAGATACCTGCATATTTTCGGTAAAATATATTACAAAGAAGGGGTCTGATGGCCCAGTGACTGCACTCTGGCGCTCGGTACCACAGGGTTCGAGTCCCGTTGGTGCCATGGATTTCCGTAGTGGTTCAGAATCCACTTTAAGCCGTTGGTCCTGATCTAATATGATAGTAGAGCGTTGTGGGGGTAGTGTGACACGCGTCCGTAGCCTATCTTCAAGCTTCATGTGCCTGGGTGGGGCTAATAAGTGCCTGAATTCTGCAGCCCTTGCTGACGGCATAAAGATGAACTGTCTCTGTATTGTCAGCTGCATTAGAACAACAACATATTGCAAAAAATGACTAAGGGAACTCTTGCAGATTTATACATTTTACAAGGTGACTAAGATAAGTCTCCCGCATTTATACATACTTCTACTATGTATTCATGAAACACTTCTTAAAAGTTTAAAATCAACCAGAAATAAACATACAAACCAATGACTAAGATATTTTCAATATTTACGCAAACATTTGTCATCTTTCATTTTACTTTAAGCCTTTCTTTCCTGAATACATTTTCATCATCATAAGAGACCGAAAAGTAGCATGAGTCAAAATTTTGTCCCCGTTCCTGTTTTCGCGAGGATTCTGCACCAGTGAACTGAAAAGGTCCACTATCAGTGGCGCATGAATTTAGGCTCGGGCGAGATTTCAAGTGTTGAGGAAGCACGCTGCGTACGTTGGACACAGGGAAGCCAACGCATGGCTGAATTTGCAGCTTTTGAACGTAGACTGAACTAATCAAATTTTTCCGAAAAGAAAACACATAGTGGATGTGGGGATAATTTCCAGCTACCCTTATAGTATAGATGTGATTATGAAGTACTTCTGACGAGCTTATGCTATTCTGATGTTTCTATCTAAAACGAAATTGAATTTCGTTTGTATAAATATAAAATCCTTTTAAATTTAATTACAATTGAAATGGGTTGCAAAACACAAACAAAACAGGTGTTATTAAATATAGCCAATTATAATAACACGTATATATATATATATATATATATATATATATAACTTTTTTTTTTTTACTTTAATAAAACTTTTTGTACTAGTTGTACTAGTAGTGTACTAGTTGTTTTAGTAGTGGTTCAGAATCCATTGTAAACCATGTGTTCCTGTCTAATAGGATCCTAGAGGTTGTAGGCGTTGTGCTACTCGCGTTCGTAGCCTATCTTCAAGGTACACGAGACCCCTGGGTAGTGCTAACTGAGTATGTTGCACTCCTTGCTTATGGAATAAAGATGAACTGTCTCTGTATTCCCAGCTGCAATCGAACAAAATTTGTTTTTTATTATTTGAAATTTTTAAGTTTAAAAATATATAGAAACTTTAAACTTTTGCATTTCATTTCAGGGCTTTTCAGTTGAAGAAAATTTACTAAACTAGCAGAAAGCTTTTTTTTCCCATCTTAAGTTTTATTATTCCATACAAAAAAAATTTTTTTTTTTTTTTTAACGTATAATGATTACAAAAATGTACTAGTTGTGCTAAATAATTCCATACGTATTTAATTTTTATGATAATAATTATATACTAATATACTGACAATACAAAAGAAGTTAGTGTATTAAATATATTTTCTATCAAATGCTTCCTAAAGAAAATATCACAATTTATTGTTAATTCATATAAGATTTATCTAATTGTTCCTTCCTGTAATAATCACAAAATGTACTAAAACTTTACATCTATATTATTTATAAGCGATTTTGTCTAAAACTGAGTTGAATCTAAATTCCAAAATTAAAATATTGATTGCAATTTCAAAATAAAAAATAGAATAGAAATTAAAAAATTCATTTAGCTTAATGTTTCTAATTTAAAATTAAAACTTTAAGTAAATCACGCTGCTCAAATTCATTTAATAAATCCTTCAACAATCTTTGAAGTAAAATATTCATACATAAGCCCTTCATCATTTATTTAAGGTCTTATATTACTTTCCCCTTTTAAATTTTGTGAAAATTTAATTCATTTTTACATTCATTTCGGTTTAGGACAGTTTGTAATTCACAGTAAATGATATAAACAAATAAATAAAGGAGGAGCATTTTTTATTAGACAATCAAGCACTGACATTATTATTACACATTAAACTTTAAAACCATATCGTTGTTAAGAAGTAATTTTACAAATCATTGATGTCTCTATCACTTTTTTAAAAAATCATAAAAATATAATTACTTTGTTACAACAAAGTGGTAAATAATACTTTAAAATTATTGTTTTATTATAATAGATCTAATAGGAAAAGTTTTGTAATGTTTGGTGAAGCACCAGATAAAAAAAATTATAAAAAAAAAAAAAAATGGGGTAAATTAATACTAATGAATTAAACTGCTATTAAATAAAATAGGATGGACATAATTTAAATGTTTTTAGAAATAGTAATATTTATTATTTTAATGCTTATTTATTTACTGTTTAATATAGTGTAAATCTATTTTATTACCTAAATTAAAATAATATGTGCATAATTATCAGTTTTTCAACAAATAATTAAGCTACAACAAATAACAAATAATAAATCTACAAAATTTTCAAGAAATAATTAATCTCCATAAATATTAAATCTACAGTCAAATTATTATTTTTTAATAACAATTTCGATTATCATAACTTAATGTTTCATGGCTTCCTTTAATATTTTGATCGAGGCATGTTTCACTCAATAAACCTGCACATAGTTACAACATTTTTCATTCATGTCCTTTATCTCTAAATAGTTGTGCCTATAAATATCGTTGTCCTTCGAGGATTTCTCTTCAGCATAGTCCGTCTTTCCTGTCACGTGAGGGGCACCTAAGCTCCGCCCACCGCTTGTTAATTGAAACGTATCCGTACTCATTACCAGGGGTCCAGCGAAACCTCAGTGTAGTGGCGTGAGTCAATGCTGAACACGGGTGCCTTGAATATTTTACTGCATTTTATGCATGTGAAGAGACTTAGCTTTATAATTGCTGATTGACCTTCTGCAAGTGCATCTTAGTTGCATACTACTGTGCCCCCAAAAGTATATAACTTTAAAGAAAATTCAATATAAAAATATTATTGCAAATATAAATTATAGATTCAGATTTATTTTAAAGTAACAGAAAAATATTGATTAAGAATCTTTAAAATAAGAATTTGTTTACTTCTTACAATAAATCTCTATAAAGACGAACTCAATTCGAAGCATCTACATCATTTTTATATATTTAAAACTAAATTGTACTCTTATTAATGTAACTATGATTTAACATATTTATTTCTATTTGTCCAAACCTCTTAGATCAGGATACTAGGATGCCCAAAAAGTAAAACCAATTATTTTTTTTTTTCAAAAAATTATTTATTTATTCTTCCAAATTTATTCGATCGACTTCAAAGTAATCCCCTCCGGACACAATGCACTTAGGCAAACTTTTTCTCCAGTCCTCAAAGCATGCCAAAAAGTCATCGGCAAGGATGGCCTCCAAAGCGCGCGTCGATTCACGTTGAATCTCTTCAATCGACTCAAAACGGTGTCCCCGGAAGGGAATTTTGAGTTTAGGGAATAGCCAGAAGTCGGTGGTTGATACGGTGGTTAATATGGTGGTTGTGGAACGATATGGGTTTCCTTTTTGGCAAAAAAGTCACGAAGAATCAATGCAGTGTGAGCTGGCGCATTCAGTGTTTTCGGAACCAATCGAAATTTGACGCGTTTGAGGCACAAAATGGTCGATTCACGTTGAATCTCTTTAATCGACTCAAAAAGATGTCCCCGGAGTGGTCTTTTGAGTTGAGGGAATAGCCAGAAGTCGCACGGTGAGAATACGGGGGTTGTGAAACTATATGGTTTTCATTTTTGGCAAAAAAGTCACGAAGGATCAATGCAGTGTGAGCTGGCGCATTCAGTGTTTTCGGTACTCATCGAGATTTGACGCGTTTGAGGCCCAAAATGGAATGGACCGATCCTTTTGAAATTCCAACCTCATCAGCAAGGTCTCTAATTGTAAATCGAAGTTTTCCAAGCACCCAATCTTTAATTTTTTGTACGTGAATTTCGTCGGTAGAGGTGGATGGTCGTCAGAGGGCTATTCGTCTTCAACGCGTTCTGTGCCTTCTTTGAACTTTTTATACCACTTGTAAACATTTCTTTCCGATATAGGAATGCTCACCGAATGCCTTCTGCAACATTCTAAAGTTTCCGCAAACAAAATTGAATGCAAGTTCTTTGTTCAATTAATTCAGATATTTCAAAAATCGCCGAATCACTTTTAGCGCCTCACAAAGCCAAGCATAACTCGAACACTAATGAATATTTTAACGTCCAAGTTCACACAGATGTCAAGGGCAGTGCCAGCAACCTAAAAAAGAAAAAAAAAATTGAAATTCCATAAACCGCGGGAATTTTAAACTGAAAACGGGTCTTACCATTTGGGCGCAGTAGTAAAATATTTTAACTTAAAACAGAATTTATTTGAAAAAGCAACGAGGTGTTCATTAAACTATACAATTCTTTTGAACTCAATAACTTCCTATCTCTCTACCATTACTGTAATAACAATGTGGAAAAAAAAACCTAATGTAATATGTATTTCAAAATTTGCTATGGGAGTCACATATGAATAAAATGAATGATACCAACGCATTAAATAAATATAAATTTAATCTAAATATAAAAAGAAATTTGAAAGAAAACAAAGACGAAGGATTTAGAAAGAGGCTTTGTTGAGACGTTGCTAATGGCCACTTCTATTTGGAATCATTTTGAGATTAATGAGATCAGTAGTACTATTGTAAAAAATTAAAAATACAGAGCATAAATAGGTAAAAAATAATAAAAAAGACAAAGTTTGAAATACAACGTGTATTTTCAAATAGATCGCTAAGATCAGACGTTTAGGGGCCTGATGAACGAGTGGCTAGCGCTATGGCATTCTGTACTACATGTTTCAGGTTTCAGGTTCCAGTCCCGGCGTTGCCATGTAAGCTTTTAGTGGAAGGCACATTAAACCGCAAGTTTCGGTCTAATAGGATCGTAGAGCGTTTGAGGGGTAATGTTACTGGCGTCTTCATGGTAATGTTACTGGCGTATCTTTAAGCTACACGTGGGTAGTGCTAAACGAGTAACAGCGGAGTAGCCCTTGCTTATGGCATTAAGATTAACCGTCTATGTTGCCAGCTATTCCTATTAACCGTCTATATTGCCGTAGAACAAGAACATCATGTATGTTTTTGTACAAAAAACACGTAATTGACAAACGAATTGATTAGTTAATTTACTATGCATATATATATATATACATATACAGTTTAATGGCACAAACAATAAATGTTATTTCAAAGCAATTAAATTATAATAACTTTTCTAACTAAATTAAATATCCACACAAAATTTGCCACATATAATTTTGTGTATAGAAATAGCTTTTCTTTTTTCCCTTTTAAGTTTATCGTGACCCTATAAATGAATTACAAGATTATTAATTATATATATTTAACTTATTCCATTATAATAAATAAAAAATGTGAATGTAAGTAAGTAATTTAAAATGTAATAGGAGAAATAAATTTCAAAATTTGAAGCGGACAAATTA
Organism: Caerostris darwini; assembly: GCA_021605075.1. Lineage (NCBI taxonomy): Eukaryota > Metazoa > Arthropoda > Arachnida > Araneae > Araneidae > Caerostris > Caerostris darwini. Next base: position 378,411 of record BPLQ01002737.1, read on the forward strand.
AATTAAAAACAAACATTAACCATTTTAGAGTAACGAATAATTTAAAACAACTAAAAAATGATTCTCGTTCAATTATGTCGTTCATTGAAATATTCATCAATTATTTATCACATCTCAATAAGGAAAAATAAACCAATTTTGAGTACTTCAATTATTTAATTTTATTTTATCATAGTCTCATTTAATTAGAAAAGAAAATATAATTTTGTCATGATGTATGCAAATAAGAGAAAAAAAATCTTTAAAAAAAAAACTTCATCTTTAGATTTTTAGTAATTTAATTTCATCTCATTCATAATTAAGATGAATTCAAATTTCATCTTAATCACATTTATTTTTACTTTTTTTTTGCATTTAATAACTAAAACGTTATTAAAAATAAAAGATTCTTGAAATAATTATTTAAAAGGACAATTCAACCATGAAAATGTTTTACTTTTTATTTAATTAAAAAGTATCAAATTTGAAATTGGTTCTCTAAAGCAAAAAGAGGAGCTATTATGATTATATTTAATTGAAATTTCATATATTTATATATTTGTTATGCTTTTACATAAAATATAACTTTTTTGGGGGTATCTTTTAATGAAATAAAAAAGTAAAGTAATATAATATAAGGAAATTAATTGTTATAAAATATGTTTTAAGCTTCAGAGAGGAGCATTCTTATTGAAGCTGACACATAATATATTAACAACAATATTAGAGGAAAAACCTGAGCCTAAATAATGAGATATCGTCATAGATGGTAATTATAATATTATTCATTTGATATAATTTTTTTACACTTTTTTTTTGTCTAAAAATGATTAATAATCTAAGCATATCATAAGTATTTAAGCTTTAAAAAGCTTTATTTTCGTAATAAGAACATTATCATAATAAATAATATCGTAATAAAATTTTTAATAAATATTAGATCGCTCTTAAATTTGAAAATTACATATAATTTAAAATACATTAATTCTTAAGTATAATTTATTATTATTTACTAACTTTTTTTACATTTGTTTATTTATTTCAAATATTTAAGATTAACAACAAGATAAATATTGAATATGTAGAAAATATCTTGAATAAGCAAAGAAAAAAAATTTTTTTTCTACACAATTAAAATTTCAATATCTCATAGAAGAACTGCTTATTTTAAAGATCGTAGGATATTTAACGCATTGTAATAGTTATGCTACATTATTCTATCCATATTTCATTTGATAATAAGATACATTTTAAGTTCATAAGATATTAATATAATGGTAAAACACGATTCAAAATTTTCAAGTTACTAACGAACATGTTGATAAAAACCAATTCAAACAAAATACTAAAATACTTAATTAATGCCGTGTCATAAAATAAAAATATAAAAAGTTTTATATAAATTTAATTTTGAAATAATAATTTAAAAGAACTTATTCTACTACGAAAGTTTTTAGTTTTTATTGAATTTAAAAACTAATGAGATTTTTTTTGTTTATGTTTAAAAGCACACAGCAGAAAGTAAACAGTTACAGTAATCTTTATCAAATAACATATCTATTTATCAACTGTATGAATACTTCTTTCTTTGATATAAAATGTAGTATATTATTCATTTCTTTTTATATAAAAACGTATAATATAATAAAAATCAAATTAAAAAATATGTTTTTAAAGAAAATTATATAAAACTTTTTATATTTTTATTTTATGACACGGCATTAATTAAGTATTTTAGTATTTTGTTTGAATTGGTTGGATAGTTAATAGTCAACTGTATGTATTGTCAATTGTAGCTATGTATCGATTTTTTTAATGTTCATGTCGAAATAATAATTAATAAATTATGTTTCAAGTATTCATTTTTTTCGAGTATGTGTTGATCCGAAAAGGCTATGGGTTTTTAGTGTTTTATATATCAATGACCCTAACTTCTTTGTCGAGAGTAATTTTAAAATGTCTGTGTTTTAGTGACAAATATCGCAAAGATGAATAAAAATTACAACAAGGCTCTCGCTCTTTACTGCTAAATGATGTGATCTTCTAGTATGAACTATAATCAAAAACATTAAATAAAACATTTTCCTAATTTTTCAATGTTTGCATATTTATTGAAATAAATCAAATTTATTTTGATCTGTCAACAAAATCTATAAATCTTTAAAAGAACATTTTCATTTATATTAAGTAAAATGTAAATTAATTTATATTAATTAAATGACAATGTGCATTCGACAGATAAATATTATCCATAGATGATTTCCTATATTTTGAATTTGTTTATTGTAATCGATGCAAACATTTTATTTTATTTTTACTTTCTACCTGTATACTTAGCTGTAATTATTACTCTGTCCATACTGTTACAAACTCAAAGGAAAGAATCCAAATCTTCGGTGTAACATTATACTTTGTATGTAATCATGCTTTCATCCCATTTTAAATGTTAAAGATTATTTATTGGAAAAAATAGGAAGCAGTAAATTCTGGGTTTCATCTAAGAATTGACAAGAACGTGACATGCATTTATAGTTAATGATATATGTTTAAGACCACCGAATTTTTAAAATATGAACTGCAAAAAGAATGCAAGTTCATTTCCTTCTTGATGTATTTATGATTTTTCTAATAAAAGTAGTTTTCTAAAGCATTAAGGAATTATTTTTCATGAAAAGTTTGTTCTCATTATTTTTACTAAATCATTTCAGAAGGTTTGTTACTCACATAAAATATCTCGTAACAGTTTTCCTATAAATGTGCCAATTATAGAAAATTTTAAATATAAAAGTTTTTTAAAGTATACAATGAAAATGTATTCATTGCTATGAAACAGACAATATACTCAAGAGCCAAAACATTATGACCACCCCTACATTTCGCAATGAACTCGCCTGGTTGACGTGGAAGGCACGTGATCAGGTGGAAGTGGTATTTAACTGCTGCTGGAGAGTCTGAAGAATCATTCTTTCACTTACTTCTGTGTGTGATGGGAAGGCTGCGGATCTAAGCGACTTTGACAGAGGGCAGATTGTAATGGCTCGAAGGCTCGGAACAAGTATTTCCGAAACTGCGCGACTCGTGGGTTGTTCGCGATCTACAGTTGTTAGTACTTATGCAAAGTGGATGAATGACGGTGAAACCAGCAGTAGACGACAGGGTGTTGGACTTCCACACGCTATCAAAGAAAATGGTCGTCGGAGACAGTCTCGCATGGTGAAGCAAAACCGGAGCCAGACAGTGGCTTAGCTGACAGCCCAATACAATACAGGGCCAAGTAGAATAGTGTCGGAGCACACTGTTCAGCGGACACTGTTGGACACTGCTACGCCCAGTCGTGGGCCTTTGCTGACCAAGCGTCATCGCCAACTGCCCCTGCGCTGGGCCCGGGTACATCGTGACTGGTCCATGGATCAGTGGGAGAGAGTTGCCTGGTCAGATGAATCACGGTTAGTCATTCATCACGCCGATGGCCGTGTCAGGATACACCGTCTTTCAGGCGAACAGTTGCTCCCTCAATGTACAGTAGGTCATACACAGGCCAGTGGTGGCGGTATTATGCTTTGTGGGACGTTCTCTTGGGTGTCTCTGGGACCCTTGGTTGTGGTAGAGCAGACCATGAATGCTGCAGGGTATCTGAACATCATTGCGGATCAGTTGCAGCCTTACATGGACTCTGTTTTTCCAGCTGGAAATGGAATGTTCCAACAGGACAACGCCCCTTGTCACAAGGCTAAAGTTGTGTTGGAGTGGTTCCAGGAACATGACGCTGAATTCCAGTTAATGTCCTGGCCGCCTAATTCACCTGATCTTAATCCGATAGCACACATTTGGGATATCCTGGGACGGCAACTCAGAGTTCAAAGACCACCAATTCGCAATATCTCGGATTTGCGTGACCGTTGATTAAACATCTGGTACAATCTGTCTACGTGTCTTGTGGCATCCATGCCAAGGCGGGTTGAAGCTGTGTTGCAGGCCAAAGGTGGGCCAACTCGTTATTGACAGGTGGTCATAATGTTTTGGCGCTTGAGTGTATATGTGTTAACATACAAATTATGTGTTATGTTACAAAATATGTTATATAACATACAAAATATTTGTTTAGGATTTTAATTTAAAATTTATGCAATTCCTTCTATTAGCTCACACTCTCCCTCTATATATCTTGTTCAAATTTTCAATCGTTCATAAAATACTTTTTATTCATCCACTCGAGTTCAAATACATTTTTTTGAACTTGTAGTGGATGACACTGGATGTTAATAGAATTTTTTCAGATATTAATTCATTCATTAAATTTAATTAATTAATTTTAGTTTTTTTAGATTTAAGTTGCATATATTTACCCATAGATGGCGCCAGATAAACTTAAAAGAATGAATAAAATTAGTTATAAAGAACCTTCTGCAATATAGCGAAAAAAAAGTAGGAATTGACTTTAAAATTTTTTTTTAAATATTACTTGTTATTATACTACATAAATTCATTTTAAAAAGAGTAAAATATAATGAAAGAAAGAGTGGTTAGTCAAAAAAGTTTTCGAATAAGAATCAAGCTTATGGTAACTAGATAATAATTGTTTAATGCACTTAATTAATAAAATCCTTATTGTTCGATCTAAATATTTAGTAAGTTCGAATCCATTTTGTTGCATTTTTTTTTTTTTGTATTACAGATTTCACCCTTTGCTTTGAAGAAATTTTGAATTTCCGTGTTCTATTTCCAAATTATGGTTAAATAGATTCTATTGACTTCTGATTAAATGTTTTATAAATAATTTTAACAAGGTATTTACAATTCTAAACTATAACCCATATCATAACACCTCCATATCCATGTTTACTGAATAAATTATTAAAAAATAAACAATATAAAAAAATTATAAATAATAAAAAAAAAAAAATTATCTTTTAGAAAATTTATTGTTATTTATCTTTTTAATAATAATAATGTTTTTGAAATTTTTCTTTCGTATTCTACAAAAAATTATGCAAACTAATTCCACCAAATTATTGTTTTTACTGGTAAATACAAGATAGCAAAAAAAAAATTGTTTCATGCTTCTGAAAAAGGAAATTCAAATTTTCCGATTTTCGACAGTAATGAAAAATTTCTTTATTGTAACCAGCTATAATAACAAGTTAATAGAGTTATTCTTTGAATAACACCATTATACACACATTCAATGACAACTTTGTAATTATGCTGAAAATGCTTTTAGCCGATAATCTTGGATTATTAAAAAAAAAAAACTTTTTATTTCTTTTTCAATTTCTACTATTAGTTCACACTCACCCAATATATATCTTGTTCAAATTTTCAATCGTTAATACAATATATTTTATTCATCCCCTCACGTTCAAATACATTTTTTTAAAACTTGTGGTGGATGACACTTGATGTTAGTACAGTTTTTTCAAATATTAATTCAGTAATTAAATTTAATTCATTCATTTTAGTTTTTTTTAGATTTAAGTTGCATGCATCTACAAATAGATGGCGCCAGATAAACTTAAAAAAATGAATGAAAATTATTTATAAAGGACTTATTTTGTATACGATGCATTTGATGTGTCTTATGACCACAAAAAATTAGTAAACTAACCTTTTCAGGACTTTTTTTAAAATAAAGTAAAATTTTTCTGAGCGCTGATTCTGATTAATATTTAGTTTGCGAATTTCTGTCGAAGTATATTTCTCTGATATTTAGTCATAGATATGTTCTAATTATACAAATAAAAACTGCATAAAAACAAATAATATAAAAAAAATTTAAAGTCAATTCCTACTTTGTTTTTCACTTTATTGCAAAAAATTATTCTATGTCTATTATTTTATCTGGCGCCATCTATTGGTAGATAGATGCAACTTAAATCTAAAAAAAAAATAAATGAATTAATTAAATTTAATTAATGAATTAATATTTGAAAAACTGTATTAACATCAAAAGTCATCCACTATAATTTTAAAAAAATGTATTTGAACTGGAGTGGATGAATAAAAAGTATTTTATGAATGATTGAAAATTTGAACAAGATATATAAGGGGAGTATGAGCTAATAGAATGAATTGAATAATATATATTTTTACGGTGCCCGAAATTATATTTCTTAATTAATAACAAAAATTAAGAATAAAACAAATAAGTTTCATTTCAGAATAAATCATATGTGAAAAAGTGTTCATATGTGAGATTTTTTTAGGCTTAAAGATATTCCTTTTTAATTTTTCAACATGTGAAAAATGGTACATCTAATAAACAGTTTTGTATTATATAGAAACGTTTTTTTCATGTCATTTGAAATTTTTAATTGTTATTTCTTGTAATTATAAAGGATTACTCATATGGGAAAACTTTTGTGAGCTAAATATATTTCAAGCTAATGTTTAATAGAACATATTGGTAATAGGTAATTTTTAAACAAAAAAAATGAAATCTACTCAGAACAATCGATTAATGGATCATTTAATTCAAATAAGAAATATAATTTTTTCATTCCGTACAAATTAGCAGCTGTAGTCTATTAAAAATCCCTTTGTGACACATTTCTTGGTTACACATAATTAAATGGACATCAAGACTTATTTCTTCTCAAACATTTATTGGCTTCTGATTCACTTATGTAATCGTGTCTCAGTTTCTACCTATAACAAACTGCGGTATTGATTTTGACTATTTAATTTAATGTTATATTTTCACTTCGCTGAGTATCTAAAGAAATGGATGTTCTATAATTAAAATATTCTTTATCATAAATTAAGCTATTTAAATTTCAGTAAATATAAATTTATTGACGTATTGTATAATATGTATTATTATACGTATTGAACAAATACTTCCTTTAAGCTAAAGTACATTTATATATTATTTATTACATACATTTAATACATTTACACATACAATATTTTATATATTTTTGATATATTCATGAAATTATTATAGATAATAGTGGAATATTATATCTTAAAAATGTATAAATAACAGTGCGTATTATATAAATGAAACAAGTAATATATAAAAAAAAAAATTAAATCACTTCCTACTTTTTTTCACTCTATTGCAGAAAGTCCTTTATAAATAATTTTCATTCATTTTTTTTAAGTTTATCTTAAGTAGATATATGCAACTTAAATCTAAAAAAATCAACTCAGCAACTTATCTATTGGTAGATATATGCAACTTAAATATAAAAAAAATAAAAAAGGAATTAATTAAATTTATTTACTGAATTAATATTTGAAAAAACGGTATTAACATCAAGCGTCATCCACTACAAGTTAAAAATATATATATATTTGAACTTGAGCGCATAAATAAAAATTATTTTATGAACGATTGAAAATTTGAACAAGATATATATAGGGAGAGTGTGAGCTAATAGAAAGAATTGAATAATGATTTCGTTAACTAATAATGTCATTTTTAATTTAATGTGAGTGTAAAATTATCATCCATGAGTAACACAAAAATACTAGTAATTATATAGTAATTCCTAGTAATCATATAAAGAGCATTGAAGCTGAATGTTCGATTTTGGAACACTTTGGTAGAATTGGAATTTTTCATATTTAAATTTTAAACTGTCCTAAGAAATATATTTAGAAAAAAAATTCTTTCGACTTACTATGGGTCGTATAATAGTATATAAAATAATAAAAGATAATTACAAGTAATATATAGTAAGATATATATACAGTTAAACAATATATGTATACATATAATAATTCTTAGTTCAGGGATGGGCCAACTCCGGCCCACCGGAAGGTTCTATCCGGCCCGCGGATAGAATTTTAATTTGCTGGTCCGCGGCAAATTAAAAGAAATATATATGTATATATTATATGCCCATCTCCTTTTCTATTTTGGTTAAATATTATTTTTTTTTCTTCTTTTTTTTCAAAGGATTGATGACCTTTTTACTTTCTCTATTTTTGTTCTACAAAGCATAAATCGGCGAAAATAGCAAACACAGACAGCATTCAATCAGTAAAGTGTTAAACGCGGAAGTTATTTGTTAGTTATAGCTGTAGATTGGCGCCAACAAGTTAGAGTTTTACAAATCATTATCGAAAGTAAGTTTCCCAAATTTAATATCTCACGCCCAGAAAATCAGTGCTAATGTTTGCTTCATCTTATACGAACAAGTGTTTTCAACTATGAACCTCAGAAAGAATTATTTCAGAAATAGACTGACGGATGAGCAGTAGCCTGGTTCCTTAGAATCAATACATCTCACTTCGAACCTCACTATAAGAAATTTTTAAAAATGAAATCGCAATTTCATTCATCTCATTAACATATTTAGATTGTAATACTTGTATATTGTTCTTAAAATTTTAGAAAAATTTATCTTGGCCCGCCAAACATTTTTTTTCCATTTTTGGCCCGCGACCGAAAAGGTTTACCCATCCCTGTCTTAGATATTTATTTGGAATGTGTTTAAGATTTTTTTAAACACAATCATGCTATAATTATCGTAAACATAATATGACAATGAATTACAAACATTTACATTTTTATTACGTGAGCTTTATTTAGGTTTTTTTCAATTCATTCGCTAGTGAAATTCAAAAACTCGGAAATATTCATTTAAAATTCCACATCAAGATATACTTTGAAAAAATGTGCATGATTATGTTCTAATACTTTTCAGTTCTGCAGCTGATTGAATCCAACTCCTTAAAGGCCAAAATAAAATCAAAAGACTGTTTAGTATTCATAGCAAGCTAACAAATATTTTTACTTTTCACTACTGAATTATCAGTTCTCAATTTAAGCAAATAAATCGACAGCGCTAAATTACTGATTGCCAGAAATATAAGTTAGGATAAAAATTGGGAATCTAAGGATATTTTACCTCATAACCAGTCTTTTAATAAAATGTGCACTCAATGTTTTAATTTATTGCTTATCAAAGGTCACTTATACTACTGTGTCCGGGAATTTTAAATTGAAAAATTGTCTTACTATATTTTTCAATTTAAAATTCCCGGGGCTTATGGAATTTCAATTTTTTTTCTTTTTTAAGTTGCTGGCACTGTCCTTGACATCTGTGTGAAATTTCACGTCAAAATATTCAGTAGTGTTTGAGTTACGCTTGGCTTTATGAGACGCTAAAACTGATTCCGGCGATTTTTGAACTGTCTGAATCAATTGAGCAAAGAACTGGCATTTAATTTTGTTTGAATAGAATGTCGCAGAAGGCATTCGGTGAACATTCCTATATCGGAAAGAAATGTTTAGACGTGGTAAAAACAGTTCAAAGAAGGCATAGAATGAGTTGAAGATGAAGAGCCCTCTGGTCTACCATCCACCTCAACCGACGAAGCAAAAAATTAAAGATATGGTGCTTGCAAACCGTGGATTTACAATTAGAGACCTTGCTGAGGATGTTGGAATTTCAAAAGGATCGGCCAATTCCATTTTGGGCATCAAACGCGTCAAATTACGATTGGTACCGAAAACACTGAATGCACCAACTCACACTGCATTAATTCTTCGTGACTTTTTCGCCAAAAATGAAACTCATATCCTTCCACAACCACCGCATTCACACCGTGCTACTTCTGGCTATTCCCTAAACTAAATAGACCACTCCGGGGATACCGTTTTGAGTCGATTGAAGAGATACAACGTGAATCGCCACGCGCTTTGAAGGCCATCTCTACCGATGACTTTTTAGCATGCGTTGTGGATAGGGAAAAAAATTGGCATAAGGACATTATGTCCGGAGGGGATTACTGTGAAGGCGATGAAATAAATTTGGAAGAATAAATAAAGAGTTTTTGAAAAAAAAAAATAATTTGTCTTACTTTTTGGGCACAGCAGTGGTTCATAAAATACTGGTAAGGTTAAATAAAGGGTATTGCTATTAAATATTAAAATAAAATTAAGATTATACATAGGTATTGAAAACAAAAGTGTAGAAAATTTGTGAAGTAAATTTTGCCTCCCTTTTCCTTTTTCTTATTATGTCTTTATAATATTACATCGCTAATTTTTTTTTTTTAAATATAACATTTTGAAATAATATCAATTCTTTCAGAATACCCTGCATTTTATTCAAGATCTTGGATTCAGGAGACTATTCTCTAAGCTCCTTTGACATTGAAAAATCAGACATCAAGTTTATTTTTGTCCAGGGTGCATTTTGCCCACACCATGAGCGAATTGCGAGCACCCTTATCCAATTTTTTTTTTAAATTTTTTTCATTGAGTCCATCGAAAATAATACTGTAGAACCTCTTTAAGTCAAACCTCGATAAGTCGAACACCTCCACAACTCGAAAAAAAACCTTCCCTTTAAGCAACAAAACCCCATTACTCGAAATTTCAACCCTCTGTAAGTCGAAATAATAAGTCAATCCCCACAAGCCATTTTGGTATATATTTTCTCTCGTAACTCGAACAAAAAAATTTGACCTCTGTATCTCGAACATTAGCAATGTTTGATTTTACAACCTTTACAACTCGATCATTTGAAACTAATTACCTCTATAACTCGAAGAAAAATAAGTTACCGACTTTAAGGATTTGACGAAGGATTTGTTTCTTAGAAAAATTTGTATGAGTATATATAGTAAATAGAATAACCAATTCTATGAAATAGCAAATCGGAAGAAAAAGTATTTTCTGCGCTTTATAGCTTCGATAATGCTATAGATAGAGAACAATCGAATTGTCTAATGTAAAAATAATAATAATAATAACTGACTTTTTTAATATATAATATTTTTAATTTTAAGGTTATTTCGGAATTATTTTGATTTTTTATTGTAGTACATAATATAACTTTTAAGTTGCAAATAAACATGTTTATTACCTGTGTAACTTGAATTTTTATTTATTTTACCTCTCTAACTCAAAATAAATTAGAAAGAATCTAAACCTCTACAAGTCGAATATTTCCTTCGAAAATCCGCTTAAGTCGAAATCCTCCATAAGTCGAAAACTCTATAACTCGAATTATTTGGCGTCTCCCTTGAAGTTCGACTTACAGATGTTCTACTGTATGTGGATTAAATCGCGCCCGTATCCAGCAAAGAACTTTCGGCTCTAATTATAAACCGACCAAAACTGAGTGCGAGTTGTCCATGAGGGTTTTGCAGGGCTAAAATCCGAATTGCAAATTACAGTATATCATGCCTTACTCTAAAAAAAATGTAGCTCTTTTAGAACAGTTATCGTATTCTCGTATTTCTGGACGAAAAAAGAAAAGCGCAGAAGATGTAATGAGTTACAAAATTGCCGGGTAAACAAACAAGAAAATAAAATATAACCACGTTCGCTGAGATAATTTAACTTAATGTGTATTTGACGATTAATTAGGCTTAAAATTTAGTGACCTTTCATTAACAAAGACGAACTGGTGCAGAGGTAAATAATCGGATCTCCAACCGCGAGGTTGAGGATTCGAAACTGAACTCAGCTCCTTCCGCTATTTTTGCTACGTTGTGCACCTAAATTTTCAGCTTTCAAACCAGTAACACGTTAGGTTTTTATTGTACGCTTTTTTACCCCTTTTTTGCTAGAAAATAAAAAAAATATGAAACTATATAAAAAATAAAAAATAAAAAGAACTTCGGTTCTGAAATCGGCCTTTTTTTCAATTCCTTCTATTAGCTCACACTCTCCCTATATATGTATCTTGTTCCCATTTTCAATCGTTCATGAAATACTTTTCATTCATCCACTCACGTTCACGTGCATTTTTCTTTGAACTTGTAGGGGATGACACTTGATATGAATACAGTTTTTTTCAAATATTAATTCATTCATTAAATTTAATTCATTCATTTTAGTTTTTTTTAGATTTAAGTTGTCTATATCTACCAATAGAGGACGCCAAAAAAATGAAAGAAAATTATTTATAAAGGACTTTCTGCTATAGGGTGACAAAAAAGTAGGAATTGACTTTAAATTTTTTTTTATATATATTACTTGTTTGTGAGGATGTTTTAACTTTTACCTTTCAGATTACCACCATGGCTTCCAACGTTCAGAATAACCCTTTCACTGTTTTGTTTACTTTTTCAATAGTTTTGCGGCATCGACCACTGGTCCCTAATTGTAACGAGTTTAAACTTAACTTGAATTCTTTTATTTTTTAATTTTTATTTTTATTTTGTGTTTTACTTTTTATTTATTTTTAGTATTTTTAACTTTTGAGTACCGTTTAATTAAATTTTAGAAACTTTATCTAGTTATTTTATATTTACTAATATTAAAGCAGCTAATTAAAATTTATATCCTATTTATGACTTAAGATGAGGAGATTTAGGGTTATTTCCCTCCATTGGTACTCCGTAAACGGTACGCCAGTTGCCAGTAAAATATAACTCGTATTAAAATATTGATAATTATGCATCTAAAGTGCATTGAAATTTATCTTTATTTGTGGCTTAACTATTTTCCGAACTTTAAGAAGCTTTTACAAAAACTTGACAGGCGTTATTTTATTTTAATTTAAAAAAAAAAAAGAATTTTTATCCACAACTGTCATGTTTCAATTGTATACTTTTGTACCCTACAAATGAGGAAAGAACTATATCTCTACTGAGCCTGATGGCCGAACGGCTGGCGTTCGGTACCACAGGTATCGGATTCAAATCTCGGCTTTGCCATGGGTGTTTGTAGTGGTTCGGAATCCACTTTAAGCCGTAGGTCCCGGTCCTAATAGGATCGTAGAGCGTTGCGGGGCATTGTGACTCCGCCTCCGTGGCTTACCATCAAGTTACACGCGCCCCCTGGATAATGCAAAGTGAGTATCATCGGTGCAGCCCTTATGGCGAAGATCACGGTTCTATTTTCCAGCTGCATTAGAAGGAAAAAAAAACTATATCTGTACTGTAGAAACAAGGGATTTCAAATTACTCAGATTTTACATACATAAACATAGTTTTCAAACATCCGATAGTATTTTTTCGTCTCTCCAATTAAAAAAAGGTAGGGAGAAAAATTAAACTCATAACAATATTTTTTTTTTCTAATGCAGCTGGCAAACACTTAAACAGCTGTCTTGGATGCCTTAAGGTCAGCGCTGCACAGACGTTACTCACTTTGTATTACCCAGGAGGCGAGTGTAGCTTGAAGATAAGCCATGGACGCTGAGTAACAATGCACCCGCAATGCTCTACGATGATAATAGGCCGGGACCTACGGTTTAAAGTGGATTCAGAACCACTACAAACATCCATGGTACCGCCGGGACTCGAACCCGAAACCAGTGGTACCGAGCGCCAGAGCGCCAGCCACGCGGCCATTCAGGCCCTAGTTATTTTATTTTAATGTTTAAAAAAAAGAATTTTTATCCCCAACTGTCATGTTTCAGTTGTATACTTGTACCCTACAAATGAAGAAATAACTATATCTATACTTCAGAAATAAGGGATTTGAAATTACACAGATTTTACATACAGAAACATCTTTTTCAAATATCCAATAGTATTTTTTCATCTCCCGTATTAAAAAGAGGTAGAGGCTTGATTTGTCGCTCTACGGTCATCTTGTGCTTCTGTTAGGCTAAACAGACCGCGACCTATGGTTTAAAGTGGATTCCGAACTATTATAAACATCCATGGAACCGCCGGGATTCGAATTCGAAATCAGTGGTCGTATTATAAGCATACGTGGTTATATTGTAAGCATATGGAAGAGCATGTGAATGTTGTATTTTATATCGCAAACATATGGAAAACTAAGTGCATGCTGTAATTTATATTGTAAACCTGTGGATTTCTTTTTTGGTTTGTTGCTCTACGGTCATTTTTGTGCATATTTGGGCTTATTAGACCGGATTCCGAACCACTCATAAACATCATCTCCCCCCCGCCCCAAAAAAAAAAAAGAGATGGAGAGAAAAATTAAACTCATAACAATATAATAGCAAGAATAATGTGTACAACAAAACAAACATTGTTACTTTGATTCACAATACTGGTCAGAAACATTGTTAAAAAGCTACTTTTAAACAAATGATTTTAGTTTTGAAACAGTGAAAAAACGCCAGTGTTACCTTAACTCCCATCGACTCAAGACGCGTTTCGCCGCCATCTTGAAAAAATCATGTTATTCCTACTGATGAAGAGAAACGTACAGCCCCATCAAGAACTATTTTCCATTGAATTTGCAAGATTGCCGGCCATCACGCATCACGGGTTCGTAATTTACTTTTAATAAATATTTACTTTTAATATAATATACTATATATATAATATACAGTTAATACTTTTAATATAAATATTTGGAAGCGCTAATCAAATAAATTGTTATTTGAATCGACCCATTACATGTAATTTACTATCAAATGTCTGAAATTACTTTTTTGAGATTGGGACGACGAATAAAGATTAATTACCTTAATTTTTTTTCCGATAAACATAAATATACTTTTAACTTTAAATATGAATTATTTTAACATTAGTTTAATATCTGACAATTATGTAATTACAATTTAGTTTTGTTAAATGTTGAAAAGTTGTCAAATTTTTAAAAACCATGGTAATTATTTTTTTGATTTAAACAATAAAATAAATTTTTTTTTAAATTATCTTTCTTTGAGATTTAAATTTTTAAACTAAGTTTCTGCTAAAGCAAAATTTTTAAGATGTGATGTATTTTTTAAAGTGATTTTGTATGTGTAGCATTCATCATAAGTTTTATCAAATCAATCGCTAACATTGCCAATTTACTAGCCAAAGACGCCAAATTTATCGCCAATATGGAAATTAAGATATTTTTGCTTTGTACAGTGTATATTTGGCTTATTTTTAGAGAAAGAGATTCATTTGCAAAGTAAATTGAGCAAATGAAAAATGTTATACAACATATAATTATAAAAAGTAAAATATTTATTTACTTATTTTGTATATGGAGCATTCATCATAAGTTTTTTTAAATCGATCTCAAACATTGCCAAATTACTAGCCAAAATCGCCAAAATGGAAATTAAGATATTTTTGCTTTATACGGTGTATATTTGGTGTATTTTTAGAGAAAGAGATTCATTTACAAAGTAAATCGAGCAAATGAAAAATTTTATGCAACATATAATTATAAAAACTAAAATATTTATTAAAAAATTTATAAATAATCTCCGTACAATATTTATCTCTCAATTTCAGATTAATAATTTATTTTCGTACTTTTTCGTTTGAGGCGCCCATTGTCTCACCAAATGTAAAAATGCCGCCAAATAATATTGCCAAATGTAAAAATGTCGCCAAATAATATTGCCAAATGTATATAATGCCGCCATAGCATATCACGATATGTGGCACGCAGCACCATTTTTTTTTTCCGTAGGGTTTCTGAAACAAAAAAGTAGCTTTCTTTCATTATGCCACTTTTTTTTCATATGCTCTTAAATTGGCGGTAAAAATCTAGAATTCTGTACCTTTCGTGCCAAATGCATCGCCGTAACTTCTTCTTTTTCGGAACAATACAATGACTATTTATTTCTACTTTAATAGTTCTTTGCAGAATTTTTTAATTATAGTAAATAAAGATAGTAATTTTATAGTAAATACAGAACACATATATTCTAATCTGATATAGATAAATTCTAAGGTAATAAAAAGATCAGTTTCGCCTCCAACAAAGGATACGTCAATGAAATTTAGTTATTGTTTGGTTTCTATTTTTAAATTTTAATCCCCTTTTTAAATAATTTTGTTTTCTCATTCGAATTCAGCATCGTAAAATTTTTTTTGACATAATAGAAGAAAAAAAATTGTTGTAATAACGAATAATTTTGACGTAATTTTATCGTAACAGTGATTATTACCTTTATCTAAATGATATATTTTTGTGAGTTAGAAACTCATAATTCCACATAATAGTTTGGCGATAAAGGGATTAAATTTGGCGTAAAAGAAATTTATTAATAAAAGTTTGGTGAAATAATGATAGATTTTGGCGTTAAAGCTGCAATATGTGGCGTAAAAATAAAACATGAAAATTTGGCCATAGTAGTGATAAAATTTTGTCGATAAAGCGATATAAATTGACAATTTAGGCATGATTATTTTGATATAATAGTGCTAAATTATGGTGTAAAAGTGATAGCATTTGGCTCAAAAATATTCAAGGAATAAAAATTTTTTTTAGTGATAAAGATTTGACGATAAAGTGGTCATAAAAGCAATTTAAAAACAAAATTCGCTTAGTGATCAAATTTGACGATAAAGCGATAAATGTTGGCTATAAAGCATTTGTAGGATTAAAAGTTTGGCAGAATAGTGATAATATTTGGCGTTAAATAGATTATTTTTGGCTTAAAAGCACTTTCAGGAAAACTTTGATGTAATAGCTGTTTGGCTACTATTGTTTGCGTAATAGCAAATTTTGGCGATACAATTTGGCGAAATAGCGTTTTTACAATGACATCGAACTTCGACAGTCATTTTGTTTGTTTGTTTGTTTGTTGTTGTTGTTTACTTGGTACTTTTGGCATCCCAGTGAAGGATTTTGGCGTAATATTATTTTACAGTGAAAAATACCTGGTGCATATATTTGTGAAAGTAGAAAATAAGTGCAAAAATTCTCTGCATTAAATATATTATAAGGACTGCGCAATAAGTTCTTCGAAAAGAATAGAAAAATATATTTATTCGAGGTGATCCATTTTTATTTTTCAGCATGGCCCCCTCACAAATCGATATACTTTGCTTAGATCGTTTCTCTCAATTCTTCAAGCAATTGAAAAAAAATTCAGACAGTCCTCAAAATAGGCATATAAAAATAAGCTATAATAATATCCTCGTTTCGTTCTACGTGAATATTCTCCCAGCGAAGCAATATTCATATTGCCGGTCACTGAGGCAACAATTTGGCAACAACTGCATCGACAATTAAAAGTAGAAAATACAGTAGAACCTCTTTAAGTCGAACCTCGATAAGTCGAAAACCTCCAAAACTCGAAAAACGTTTTTGTTCCCTTCCCCTTAAGCTCCAAAACCTCCATGACTCACAATTTCAACCTCTGTATGTCGAAATAATAAGCCAATCCCAACAAGCCATTTTGGTATATATTTTCCCTCCCTAACTCGAAAAAAAAAGTTGGACCACTGTATTGCGAACATTAGCGAAGTTTGACTTTACAAACATTTTTACAACCTTTAGAACTCGATGATTTGAAATTATTTTGATTTTTTTATTGTACACAATATAACTTTTAAGTTGCAAATAAGCATGTTTACTACCTCTGTAACTTAAATTTTTATTTATTTTACGCCTCTAACTCAAAATAAGTTAGAAAGAATCTAGACCTCTACAAGTCGAATATTTATTTACAAAATTCGCGTATGTCGAAATCCTCCATAAGTCGAAAACTCTATAACTCGAAATATTTGGCGCCTGCCTTGAATTTCGACTTACACCGGTTCTGCTGTATATAATTTTAAGCTTTTTCTTAATTTTGAACTTAATATTAAAAAAAAAAAACTCTCACGAAATATATTGTTAAAAAGCAGGATTAAATAATAACAAATACAAATGAAACCAAGACAAAAAATACAATAAATCAAATGTATAGCAAACATAAAGGAAACATTAAAAAGAAATACACACATTTTAAATGATGGCCAACCTACAAATAAATATAGGTCAATAATATAATTTCACTAGTTATTTTTCGTGGGTTCGTCTTGCGACAAAATAAAATCAAGAAATGATATATCACGGTATAAAACAAAATTAGAAAAACATTTAAATGTCGATGTTAAGAAATAGTTTTCTAATAACAAATCCCTTCCTGAGGATTATATAACATAACGAATAAAGGGTAACAAACCAAATCCCACCAGGAGTTCATGGATATTTGATTCATATTCATACCATGAAAAGTGAGTAGGTATAGCTCCGTATATTTCGAAAAAGGACAACATATTTAGCGAAACATGGTAGGCATAGGCAACATTTTTTCCCACATGCCCATCTTAAAAATCATCAAACCCTCATCAAACACACTCTGAAGAAGAACAAATCAACAATAAAAATATTTCAGATTAGGACAAGCAGACAGTTACATACAGGGTAACAATATTATTTCAGTCGTTTTCCCTGGTGGGGTCGTCTCGTGACCAAATCCCACCAGGAGTTCATGGATATTTGATTCGTATTCATACCATGAAAAGTGAGTAAGTATAGCTCCGTATATTTCGCAAAAAGGACAACATATTAAGCGAAACATGGTAGACATAGGCAATATTTTAGGCCCACATGCACATCTGAAGAAATCATCACACCCTCATCAAACACACTCTAAAGGGGAACAAATCAACAATAAAACTATTTCAGATTAGGACATGCACACAGTTACATACAGGGTAACAATATTATTTCAGTCGTTTTCCCTGGTGGGGTCGTCTCGTGACCAAATCCCACCAGGAGTTCATGGATATTTGATTCGTATTCATACCATGAAAAGTGAGTAGGTATAGCTCCGTATATTTCGAAAATAGGAAACATATTTAGCGAAACATGGTAGGCATAGGCAACATTAAGACATTTGGCCCACATGCCCATCTGAAGAAATCATCACACCCTCATCAAACACACTCTAAAGGAGAACAAATCAACAATAAAAATATTTCAGATTAGGACAAGCAGACAGTTACATACAGGGTAACAATATTATTTCAGTCGTTTTCCCTGGTGGGGTCGTCTCGTGACCAAATCCCACCAGGAGTTCATGGATATTTGATTCGTATTCATACCATGAAAAGTGAGTAGGTATAGCTCCGTATATTTCGCAAAAAGGACAACATATTAAGCGAAACATGGTAGACATAGGCAACATATTTTTAGGCCCACATGCACATCTTATGAAATCATCAAACCCTCATCAAACACACTCTGAAGAAGAACAAATCAACAATAAAAATATTTCAGATTAGGACAAGCAGACAGTTACATACAGGGTAACAATATTATTTCAGTCGTTTTCCCTGGTGGGGTCGTCTCGTGACCAAATCCCACCAGGAGTTCATGGATATTTGATTCGTATTCATACCATGAAAAGTGAGTAGGTATAGCTCCGTATATTTTGAAAATAGGACAACATATTTAGCGAAACATGGTAGGCATAGGCAACATTATTAGGCCCACATGCCCATCTTAAGAAATCATCAAACCCTCATCAAACACACTCTAAAGGAGAACAAATCAACAATAAAAATATTTCAGATTAGGACAAGCAGACAGTTACATACAGGGTAACAATATTATTTCAGTCGTTTTCCCTGGTGGGGTCGTCTCGTGACCAAATCCCACCAGGAGTTCATGGATATTTGATTCGTATTCATACCATGAAAAGTGAGTAGGTATAGCACCGTACATTTAGAAAATATTCAAACATATTTAGCGAAACATGGTAGGCATAGGCAACATTAATAGGCACACATGCCCATCTTAAGAAATCATCAAACCCTCATCAAACACACTCTAAAGAGAACAAATCAACAATAAAAATATTTCAGATTAGGACAAGCAGACAGTTACATACAGGGTAACAATATTATTTCAGTCGTTTTCCCTGGTGGGGTCGTCTCGTGACCAAATCCCACCAGGAGTTCATGGATATTTGATTCGTATTCATACCATGAAAAGTGAGTAGGTATAGCTCCCATATATTTCGAAAATATGACAACATATTTAGCGAAACATGGTAGGCATAGGCAACATTATTAGGCCCACATGCACATCTTAAGAAATCATCAAACCCTCATCAAACACACTCTAAAGAGAACAAATCAACAATAAAAATATTTCAGATTAGGACAAGCAGACAGTTACATACAGGGTAACAATATTATTTCAGTCGTTTTCCCTGGTGGGGTCGTCTCGTGACCAAATCCCACCAGGAGTTCATGGATATTTGATTCGTATTCATACCATGAAAAGTGAGTAGGTATAGCTCCGTATATTTCGAAAAAGGACAACATATTTAAGCGAAACATGGTAGACATAGGCAATATTTTTAGGCCCACATGCACATCTTATGAAATCATGAAACCCTCATCAAACACACTCTGAAGAAGAACAAATCAACAATAAAAATATTTCAGATTAGGACAAGCAGACAGTTACATACAGGGTAACAATATTATTTCAGTCGTTTTCCCTGGTGGGGTCGTCTCGTGACCAAATCCCACCAGGAGTTCATGGATATTTGATTCGTATTCATACCATGAAAAGTGAGTAGGTATAGCTCCGTATATTTCGAAAATAGGACAACATATTTAGCGAAACATGGTACGCATAGGCAACATTATTAGGCCCACATGCACATCTTATGAAATCATCAAACCCTCATCAAACACACTCTGAAGAAGAACAAATCAACAATAAAAATATTTCAGATTAGGACAAGCAGACAGTTACATACAGGGTAACAATATTATTTCAGTCGTTTTCCCTGGTGGGGTCGTCTCGTGACCAAATCCCACCAGGAGTTCATGGATATTTGATTCGTATTCATACCATGAAAAGTGAGTAGGTATAGCACCGTACATTTAGAAAATATTCAACATATTTAGCGAAACATGGTAGGCATAGGCAACATTATTAGGCCCACATGCCCATCTTAAGAAATCATCAAACCCTCATCAAACACACTCTGAAGAAGAACAAATCAACAATAAAAATATTTCAGATTAGGACAAGCAGACAGTTACATACAGGGTAACAATATTATTTCAGTCGTTTTCCCTGGTGGGGTCGTCTCGTGACCAAATCCCACCATGATTTCATGGATATTTGATACGTATTCATACCATGAAAAGTGAGTAGGTATAGCTCCATATATTTCGAAAAAAGGACAACATATTTAGCGAAATATGGTAGGCATAGGCAATATTTTTAGGCCCACATGCACATCTTATGAAATCATGAAACCCTCATCAAACACACTCTGAAGAAGAACAAATCAACAATAAAAATATTTCAGATTAGGACAAGCAGACAGTTACATACAGGGTAACAATATTATTTCAGTCGTTTTCCCTGGTGGGGTCGTCTCGTGACCAAATCCCACCAGGAGTTCATGGATATTTGATTCGTATTCATACCATGAAAAGTGAGTAGGTATAGCTCCGTATATTTCGAAAATAGGACAACATATTTAGCGAAACATGGTAGGCATAGGCAACATTATTAGGCCCACATGCACATCTTAAGAAATCATCAAACCCTCATCAAACACACTCTAAAGAAGAAGAACAAATCAACAATAAAAATATTTCAGATTAGGACAAGCAGACAGTTACATACAGGGTAACAATATTATTTCAGTCGTTTTCCCTGGTGGGGTCGTCTCGTGACCAAATCCCACCAGGAGTTCATGGATATTTGATTCGTATTCATACCATGAAAAGTGAGTAGGTATAGCTCCGTATATTTCGCAAAAAGGACAACATATTAAGCGAAACATGGTAGACATAGGCAATATTTTTAGGCCCACATGCACATCTTATGAAATCATGAAACCCTCATCAAACACACTCTGAAGAAGAACAAATCAACAATAAAAATATTTCAGATTAGGACAAGCAGACAGTTACATACAGGGTAACAATATTATTTCAGTCGTTTTCCCTGGTGGGGTCGTCTCGTGACCAAATCCCACCAGGAGTTCATGGATATTTGATTCGTATTCATACCATGAAAAGTGAGTAGGTATAGCACCGTACATTTAGAAAATATTCAACATATTTAGCGAAACATGGTAGGCATAGGCAACATTAAGAGGCACACATGCCCATCTTAAGAAATCATCAAACACACTCTAAAGGAGAACAAATCAACAATAAAAATATTTCAGATTAGGACAAGCAGACAGTTACATACAGGGTAACAATATTATTTCAGTCGTTTTCCCTGGTGGGGTCGTCTCGTGACCAAATCCCACCAGGAGTTCATGGATATTTGATTCGTATTCATACCATGAAAAGTGAGTAGGTATAGCTCCGTATATTTCGAAAATAGGACAACATATTTAGCGAAACATGGTAGGCATAGGCAACATTATTTGGCCCACATGCCCATCTTAAGAAATCATCAAACCCTCATCAAACACACTCTAAAGAAGAACAAATCAACAATAAAAATATTTCAGATTAGGACAAGCAGACAGTTACATACAGGGTAACAATATTATTTCAGTCGTTTTCCCTGGTGGGGTCGTCTCGTGACCAAATCCCACCAGGAGTTCATGGATATTTGATTCGTATTCATACCATGAAAAGTGAGTAGGTATAGCTCCGTATATTTCGAAAAAAGGACAACATATTTAGCGAAACATGGTAGGCATAGGCAACATTATTAGGCCCACATGCACATCTTAAGAAATGATAAAACCCTCATCAAACACACTCTGAAGAAGAACAAATCAACAATAAAAATATTTCAGATTAGGACAAGCAGACAGTTACATACAGGGTAACAATATTATTTCAGTCGTTTTCCCTGGTGGGGTCGTCTCGTGACCAAATCCCACCAGGAGTTCATGGATATTTGATTCGTATTCATACCATGAAAAGTGAGTAGGTATAGCTCCGTATATTTCGAAAATAGGACAACATATTTAGCGAAACATGGTACGCATAGGCAATATTTTTAGGCCCACATGCACATCTTATGAAATCATCAAACCCTCATCAAACACACTCTGAAGAAGAACAAATCAACAATAAAAATATTTCAGATTAGGACAAGCAAAACAGTTACATACAGGGTAACAATATTATTTCAGTCGTTTTCCCTGGTGGGGTCGTCTCGTGACCAAATCCCACCAGGAGTTCATGGATATTTGATTCGTATTCATACCATGAAAAGTGAGTAGGTATAGCTCCGTATATTTCGAAAATAGGACAACATATTTAGCGAAACATGGTAGGCATAGGCAACATTAAGAGGCACACATGCCCATCTTAAGAAATCATCAAACACACTCTAAAGGAGAACAAATCAACAATAAAAATATTTCAGATTAGGACAAGCAGACAGTTACATACAGGGTAACAATATTATTTCAGTCGTTTTCCCTGGTGGGGTCGTCTCGTGACCAAATCCCACCAGGAGTTCATGGATATTTGATTCGTATTCATACCATGAAAAGTGAGTAGGTATAGCTCCGTATATTTCGAAAATAGGACAACATATTTAGCGAAACATGGTAGGCATAGGCAACATTATTTAGGCCCACATGCACATCTTAAGAAATCATCAAACCCTCATCAAACACACTCTAAAGAAGAACAAATCAACAATAAAAATATTTCAGATTAGGACAAGCAGACAGTTACATACAGGGTAACAATATTATTTCAGTCGTTTTCCCTGGTGGGGTCGTCTCGTGACCAAATCCCACCAGGAGTTCATGGATATTTGATTCGTATTCATACCATGAAAAGTGAGTAGGTATAGCTCCGTATATTTCGCAAAAAGGACAACATATTTAGCGAAACATGGTAGGCATAGGCAACATTATTAGGCCCACATGCACATCTTATGAAATCATCAAACCCTCATCAAACACACTCTGAAGAAGAACAAATCAACAATAAAAATATTTCAGATTAGGACAAGCAGACAGTTACATACAGGGTAACAATATTATTTCAGTCGTTTTCCCTGGTGGGGTCGTCTCGTGACCAAATCCCACCAGGAGTTCATGGATATTTGATTCGTATTCATACCATGAAAAGTGAGTAGGTATAGCTCCGTATATTTCGAAAATAGGACAACATATTTAGCGAAACATGGTAGGCATAGGCAACATTATTTGGCCCACATGCCCATCTGAAGAAATCATCACACCCTCATCAAACACACTCTAAAGGAGAACAAATCAACAATAAAATATTTCAGATTAGGACAAGCACACAGTTACATACAGGGTAACAATATTATTTCAGTCGTTTTCCCTGGTGGGGTCGTCTCGTGACCAAATCCCACCAGGAGTTCATGGATATTTGATTCGTATTCATACCATGAACAGTGAGTAGGTATAGCCCCGTATTTTTCGAAAATATGACAACATATTAAGCGAAACATGGTAGACATAGGCAATATTTTTAGGCCCACATGCACATCTTATGAAATCATGAAACCCTCATCAAACACACTCTGAAGAAGAACAAATCAACAATAAAAATATTTCAGATTAGGACAAGCAGACAGTTACATACAGGGTAACAATATTATTTCAGTCGTTTTCCCTGGTGGGGTCGTCTCGTGACCAAATCCCACCAGGAGTTCATGGATATTTGATTCGTATTCATACCATGAAAAGTGAGTAGGTATAGCTCCGTATATTTCGAAAATAGGACAACATATTTAGCGAAACATGGTAGGCATAGGCAACATTATTTTTTAGCCCACATGCCCATCTTAAGAAATCATCAAACCCTCATCAAACACACTCTAAAGAAGAACAAATCAACAATAAAAATATTTCAGATTAGGACAAGCAGACAGTTACATACAGGGTAACAATATTATTTCAGTCGTTTTCCCTGGTGGGGTCGTCTCGTGACCAAATCCCACCAGGAGTTCATGGATATTTGATTCGTATTAATACCATGAAAAGTGAGTAGGTATAGCTCTGTATATTTTGAAAATAGGACAACATTTTTAGCGAAACATGGTACGCGTAGGCAACATTATTAGGCCCACATGCCATCTTAAGAAATCATCAAACCTCATCATCAAACACACTCTGAAGAAGAACAAATCAACAATAAAAATATTTCAGATTAGGACAAGCAGACAGTTACATACAGGGTAACAATATTATTTCAGTCGTTTTCCCTGGTGGGGTCGTCTCGTGACCAAATCCCACCAGGAGTTCATGGATATTTGATTCGTATTCATACCATGAAAAGTGAGTAGGTATAGCTCCGTATATTTCGAAAATAGGACAACATATTTAGCGAAACATGGTAGGCATAGGCAACATTATTAGGCCCACATGCACATCTTATGAAATCATCAAACCCTCATCAAACACACTCTGAAGAAGAACAAATCAACAATAAAAATATTTCAGATTAGGACAAGCAGACAGTTACATACAGGGTAACAATATTATTTCAGTCGTTTTCCCTGGTGGGGTCGTCTCGTGACCAAATCCCACCAGGAGTTCATGGATATTTGATTCGTATTCATACCATGAAAAGTGAGTAGGTATAGCTCCGTATATATTCGAAAATACAACATATTTAGCGAAACATGGTAGGCATAGGCAACATTATTTGGCCACATGCCCATCTTAAGAAATCATCAAACCCTCATCAAACACACTCTAAAGGAGAACAAATCAACAATAAAAATATTTCAGATTAGGACAAGCAGACAGTTACATACAGGGTAACAATATTATTTCAGTCGTTTTCCCTGGTGGGGTCGTCTCGTGACCAAATCCCACCAGGAGTTCATGGATATTTGATTCGTATTCATACCATGAAAAGTGAGTAGGTATAGCTCCGTATATTTCGAAAATAGGACAACATATTTAGCGAAACATGGTAGGCATAGGCAACATTATTAGGCCCACATGCACATCTTATGAAATCATCAAACCCTCATCAAACACACTCTGAAGAAGAACAAATCAACAATAAAAATATTTCAGATTAGGACAAGCAGACAGTTACATACAGGGTAACAATATTATTTCAGTCGTTTTCCCTGGTGGGGTCGTCTCGTGACCAAATCCCACCAGGAGTTCATGGATATTTGATTCGTATTCATACCATGAAAAGTGAGTAGGTATAGCTCCGTATATTTCGAAAATAGGACAACATATTTAGCGAAATATGGTAGGCATAGGCAACATTATTTTGCCCACATGCGCATCTGAAGGAATCATCACACCCTCATGAAACACACTCTAAAGGAGAACAAATCAACAATAAAAATATTTCAGATTAGGACAAGCAGACAGTTACATACAGGGTAACAATATTATTTCAGTCGTTTTCCCTGGTGGGGTCGTCTCGTGACCAAATCCCACCAGGAGTTCATGGATATTTGATTTGTATTTATTCCATGAAAAGTGAGTAGGTATAGCTCGAAATAATTCGAAAATAGGCAACATATTTAGCGAAACATGGTAGGCATAGGCAACATTAATAGGCACACATGCCCATCTTAAGAAATCATTTTTTACCCTCATCAAACACACTGGTTTTTAAATTAAATGTTGAATGGGTTGTCTTGTGACCAAATTCCGGCAATAGTTCATGGATATTTGTTTTTTTTTTTAATCCACGAAAAGCAAAAAGTTATAAATCCAAAAAATTCGAAAATAGACAAACATATTTAACCAAACATGGTAGGCATAGACATATTTAGGCAATTTACTAATATATACTTTTAGTAATGCAGCGCTACTAATATGATACTAGTATTGATATAAAGTGCATTCGAATTAAATGTTCGATTTTGGAACATCGTAGTTGAATTTAAATTTTCTGTACTTTATTTTTAACTTACACTAACAAATTTGTTTAGAAGAAACTTCTTTCTAGTATAATAATATATAAAATTGTATATAATAAAATAATTATAAGTAATGTGTATAAATATATATATACATATAATTTCCATGTAGACGTGTCTACACACATAATTTTTTAGATATTTATTTAGAATCTATTTCAGATTTTGTAAAACACAACCATGCAACAATTTTAGTACACATAATATGACGATGAATTACAAATGTTTATATTTTTATTACTTGACAAAATATTTAGGTTTTTTTTTCAGTTAATTTTCTAATGAAACTGAAAAATCGGAAATATTTATTTAAATATCATATCAGGATAGCCTTTGAAAAATGTACATTATTATGTTCTTATAGATGTATTGGATATATGTCCAACTCCTTAAAATTCAAATTAGTATTAAAAGGTTATTAAATATTCATAGCACGGTAATGACTTTTTACTACTGAATTCTCAGTTCATAACTTAAAAAATAAAGACTTAGTAATCGAGAAAGAAAAATTATGATTGTTAGAAATATCCCTTAAAATAAAAATTTGGAGTCTAAGGATTTTTTACTACATGACATAAATTGTTTTTATTAGAATACGTATTCAGTGTTTTAATTTATTGATTATGAAAGGTCACCTATACAATTTCTGTCTTTTGAAATAGATATATATATTGGCATATTACGATAACAAGTTTATGTTATAATGCAGCTGGCAAACACTTGGACAATTGTCTTGGATGCCTTAAGGCAAAGCAGGCAAGCACAGACGTTACTCCCTTAGCACTACCCGTAAGGTGCCTGTAGCTTGAAGATAAGCTACGGACGCGAGTAACACAACCTCCTCAACGCTCTTATTCCAGGACCCGGTATAAAGTAGATTCCGTACCATTACAAACATCTATAGTACCGCCGGGACTCCAACTGAAAACCTGTTGTACTGAGCGGCAGACATTCGGCCATTTAGGAGACTATTATAATAACATACGAGTATCAAATAATGCACAGATTAAAAACAAATGCGAGGAGTTATGAGATTCAATGGGGCAAATCGAAAAGAAGCTAAAAGCAGGTGCACATTTTTCCTTCCCTCTAATCACGTTATTGAAGATGCATTATCAACACCAAAGTATCAACTCAAAGTCTATCCAAAATATTGCATTCTTCGACAATCGATGAAATGAAGAAGATTATACTTTTCATTTCTGCAGAAAATTGGATCCAACTCCTTAAAGGTCAAAATGAAATCAAAAAATTGTTTAGTATTCATAGTAACCTAACGAATATTTTGGCTTTTTACTACTGAATTATCAATTCTTAACTTAAAAAAAGGAAGAAACTCAGCTTAGTAATCGATAAAGGTAAATTATGATTGTCAGAAATATCCCTTAAGCTAAAAATAGGATCTAAGGATATTTTACTTCATGACCAAAAAAAAAATCTTCTAACAGAATGTGAATAAATAGGTCCTGTGAATAAATAGGTCCTGTGAATAAATGTCTCATGGATAAATAGATCCACATGCATAGTATATAAAAGTAGGAACAAATATATAAGTAGAAGCCAACTCCCGATAATGTAAACATCCTGTCTGGAGGGAAAAAGAAATGTAACACCAGCAATGTGCATTTCGGCTTTCGAAGAAAGGAGTCGCGTTTTCTGCAGTCCGCTAGTGCATTTATTTCTTATTAAAGGTCACTTATGCAATTACTCTCTTTTAAAATACTAATAATATGATAACATTTTGAGTACCAAATAATAAACAGATTAAAATCAAATACAAGGAGTTTTGAGATTCAATGGGGCAAATCGAAAAGAAGCCAAAAGCAGGTGCACATTTTTCCTTCCTTCTAATCGTGCTATTGAAGATGCATCATCAACACCAAAGCATCGACTCATCGAGTAATCTAGAACGGTTAATTATGATTGTAAGAAATATCCCTTAAGACCCTTTTTTTTCCAATGCAAATGGCAAATAATTAGTCCGTGAACCTTATATGCCATAAGCAAGCGCTGCACCGACGTTACTCACTTACGCGGACGCGGAGTAACAATACCCCCGTACTCTCCTTCAAATAGTACTACAGTCCGCCACAAGTCTTCCTGAAGCAATATCGCATCCAAGCATTAGATCTCTTTAAAACTTTACTATATTAAAGTGTAAAGTCTCCTTCAAGTAATATATTGCGGCCTGGTGGCCAAGTGGCTAGCGCTCTGGCCTTTGGTACCACAGGCTTCAGGTTTCAATCCTGGAGGGGACATGGATGTTTGTGATTGTTTCGGAACCCACAGTGAGCTGCAGGTCCCGGTCTGTTTAGCCTCGTGCGCACAAACAAACAGCGACAAAACAAACTAAGTATATTTTACCTCATGACAAATAAAATTCTTTTAATAGAATGCGTATTATTGCTTATCAAAGGTTACTCATACAATTTCTATCTTTTCAAATACTAATATTAGGATAACATAAGAGTATCAAATGATACACAAACTAAAACCAAATTCAAGGAGTTTTGAGATTCAATGGGGCAAATCGAAAAGGAGCTAAAAGCAGATGCACATTTTCTCTTCCCTCTAATCATGTTATTGAAGACGCATCATCAACACTAAAGCATCGACTCAAAGTCTTTCCAAGATATTGCATTCTTCGACAGTCGATTGAAACGAGAAGACCTCTCCGAAACATCGGCGATTGAAACAAAGTCTTTTCTAAATATAATAGTTGGAGGAAATGAATGTTGGAAATTCACTGCAGCACAATGCCTTATTTTTTAGTACAATTAGCACTCGAAAACAGGCTTCAGATTCCGAATGAAGTCAAAGCACCATTCTTCACTTACGAAGCAGAAGCCAATTTGAAGAACGCAGGAGGTACAAAGAAACATTCGAATAGAGATATCATCTGTATTTGGCTCATCAGTTCAGGGTTATTAGATTACTCAGCGTGCAGAAACTAATGATGCGTTTCACAAAGAGAATACTTTAAATGAAACAATTGAGAATTCTTCAGATGCAAAAATTACACATCTTGTACAATTAAAAAAGACAGGATCTTTCTATAGGACCCATGAATTCATAAAATATTTCCAACACAAGACATATAAGGTTTAAAGTTTTGATCCTAAAATTAATACTTAATTAAACTTTTCAATTCTGCAGATAATTGAATCCAACTCCTTAAAGGTCAATAGAAAATCAAAAGACTATTTAGTATTCATAGTAAGCTAACGAATATTTTGACTTTTTACTACTGAATTCTCAGATCTTAACTTAAGACAATTAAAATTTAGTAATCTATAAAGGTAAATTATGATTGCCAGAAATATCCCTTATGATAAAAGTCGGGAGTGTAAAGATACTTTACTTCATGACAAAAAAAAAAGTATTTTAATAGAATGTGTTGTCTCATTTATAAATAGCTCCACATGAATAGTATGTAAAAAAAAAATGAAAAAAAATGTAAGTGGAAGCCAGCGTCTGATAATGTAAACAGCATGTCTGTGTGAGCGTTAGCTGATTGAAGGGAGAAAGAAATATAACACCAGCAATGAGTGTTTGGTTATGGAATAAAATAGTCGTGTTTTTTATAGTCCAGTGTTTTATTCTGAGACCATAACAGAATCCGTATTCAACGTTTTAATTTATTACTTATCAGAGATCACTCATACAATTTCAATCTTTGGAAATACTAATATTATTATAACACAAGAGTATCAAATAATACACAAATTCAAAACAAATACGAAGAGTTTTGTGATTCAATGGGGCAAATCTAAAAGAAGCTAAAAGCAGAGGCACATTTCTCCTTCCCTCTAATCATGCTATTGAAAGATGCATTGTCAACACCAGAGCATCAAACTCAGAGTCTTTCCAAAATATTGCAATCTTCGACAATCCATTGAAACGAGAAGACCTCTCCGAAGCAACAGCGATTGAATCAAAGTCTTTTCTAAACAGAAGAGTTGGAGGAAATGAATGTTGGGAACTCACGGGAGCACAATGCCTTATTTGGTTGTATAATTAGCACTCGAAAACAGGCTTAAGATTCCGAATGAAGCCAAAGACACCATTCTTCCCTTACGAAGCAGAAGCCAATTTGAAGAATGCAGGAGGCACAAAGAAATATCCGAACAGAGATATCATCTATATTTAGCTCATCAGTTGAAGGCTATTAGATTACTCGGCATGTACGTTTCGCAAAGAGAATATTTTAAATGAAACAATTGAAAATTCTTCAGATGCCAAAAATTACATAACTTGTACATTCAAAAAGACGGGATCTTTCTATAGGACTCATGAATTCATAAAATATTTTCAATACCATACATATAATTTTTTAAGTTTTGATCAACTCGTAAATTCATTTAACAATAAATGATCTAAGCGACTTTTGATGAGTATGGAGTTATAAGAGAAATTTTTTATTGTTCAGATAAAATAAAATGTGTTTAAAAAAATATGAGATTAGCATTATCAATAGTGATTGGTTTGTCGCTCTACGGTCAACTTGTGCACACGAGGACTAAAGAGACCACGACCTACAGTTTGAAGTGATTCCGAACCACTCACAAACAACCATGGCTATGCCAGACTCGAACCCGAAACCTGTGGTACCATGTGCATGACTACATTCTTATACTTTTCAATTCTACAGCTCATTGAATCGAACTGCTTAAAGGTCAAAATAAAATCAAAAGACTGTTTAGTATATTCATAGTAAGCTAACGAATATTTTTACTTTTTACTACTGAATTATCAGTTCTTATCTTAAAAATATAAAAAAAACTTAATAATTTGGAAAAGTAAATTACTGATTGTCAGAAATATCCCTTAAGATAAAAATCGTGATATTTTACCCCATGACAAAAAAAATCTATTAATATAATTCGTATTCAATATTTTAATTAATTGCTTATCAGAGGTCACTCATACAATTTCTATCTTTTGAAATATATATATATATATATATATATATATATATATATATATATATACATATTATGATAACAATTTTTTTGTTCTAATGCATCTGGCAAACATTTAGACAGTTGTCTTAGATGCCTTAAGGCAAGTGCTGCACAGACCTTAACTCACTTAGCACTACCCAGGAAATGCCTATAGCTTGCAGATAAGCTATGGACGCGGAGTAACACTACCTCCGCAACGCTCTACTTTCCTGTTAGACCGGGACCTACACGAAGTGGATTCCGAACCTCTACAAGCATCCATGGCATCACCGGGACTCCAACCCGAAACCTGTGGTACGGAGCGCCAGTGATATACCTTAAGATAAAAATCGAAAATCTATGTATATTTTACCTCATGACAAAAAAAAATCTTTTAATAGAATGCGTATTCAATGTTTTAATTTATTGCAATGTTTTATTTATTGCTTATCATACAAATTTCTATCTTTTGAAATACTAATATTATTATAATATACGAATATCAAATAGCACGCTGATTAAACACAAATGACAGGAGTTTTAGTATTCAATGGGACAAATCAAAAAGCAGCCAAAAGCAGATGCACATTTTTCCTTCCCTCTCATCATGCTATTGAAGATGCATCATCAACACCAAAGCATCGACTCAGAGTCTTTCCAAAATATTGCATTCTTCGACAGTCGATTGAAACGAGAAGACCTCTCCGAAACAGCGGCGATTGAAACAAAGTCTTCTCTAAACAGAAGAGTTGGAGGAAATGAATGTTGGGAATTCACTGCAGCACAATGCCTTATTTGGTAGTACAATTAGCACTCGAAAACAGGCTTGAGATTCCGAATGAAGTCAAAGCACCATTCTTCACTTACGAAGCAGAAGCCAATTTGAAAAATGCAGGAGGCACAAAGAAGTATTCAAACAGATATATCATCTCTATTTAGCTCATCAGTTCGGGTCTATTAGATTACTCGGCGTTCAGAAACTAATGATATGTTTCACAAAGAGAAAACTTTAAATGTAACAATTGAGATTTCTTCAGATGCGAAATTGCAAATCTTGTACATTGAAAAAGACGGGATCTTTCTATAGGATTCATGAATTCGTAAAATATTTCCAATGCTATACATATGGATTTTAAAGTTTTAATTCTAAAATTAAACTTGTAAATGCATTTCTATCAATAAGCGACTTCGGATAAGTATGGAGTTCTAAGATAATTTTTTTTATTGTTAAGATAAAATAATATCAGATTGGCATTATCAATAGTAATTGGTTGGTTTGCCACTCTACGGTGAACTTGTGCACACGATGACTAAACAGACAGGGACCTACAGTTTAAAGTGGATTCCGAACAACTTTAAACATCCATGGCGGCGCCGGACTCGAAGCCGTAACTTGTGGTACCATGTGAATGATTATGTTCTTATACTTTTCAATTCTACAGCTAATTGGATCCAACTCCTTAAACGTGAAATTAAAATCATAAGACTCTTTAGTATTAATAGTAAGCTAACGAATTATTTGACTTTTTGCTACTGAATCAGTTCTTAACTTAAACTAGTAAAGTTTATTAATCGAGAAAGATAAATTAATCCCTTAAAGATAAAAATATTGCCTGGGTTCTCGCTCTACCGTCAACTTGTGCACACGACGGCGAAACAGACCGGGATCTACTGTTTAAAGTGGTTTCCGAACGCCTCACAAACATCCATGGCAACGCCGGACTCGAACCCGAAACCAGCGGTACTATGTGCAAGATTATGTTCCTATACTTTTCAATTCTATACCTAATTGGATCCCACTCGTTAGGTCGAAATAGAATCAAAAGACTGTTTAATATTCATAGTAAGCTAAGGAATATTTTTACTTTTCACTACTGAATTATAATTTCTTAATTTAAAAAAAAAAATACAAACACGCGGATTAAAAACAAATTCAAGGAGTTTCGAGATTCAAATAGAGAATAATCGAAAAGAAGCTAAAAGCAGGTGCACCTTTTTCCTTCCCTCTAATCACGTTATTGAAGATGCATTATCAACACCAAAGCACTAACTCAAAGTCTTTCCAAAATATTGCATTCTTCGACAATCGATTGAAACGAGAAAACCTCTCCGAAACAACGGCGATTGAAACAAAGTCTTTTCTAAACAGAAGAGTTGGAGGAAATGAATGTCGGGAATTCACAGGAGCACAATGCCTTATTTGGTGGTATAATTAGCACTTGGAAACAGGCTTAAAATTCCAAATGAAGCCAAAGGCAGCGCAGCATTCCTCACTTACGAAACAGAAGCCAATTTGAAGAATGCAGGAGGCACAAAGAAGTATTCAAACAGATATATCATCTCTATTTAGCTGATCAGTTTCAAGGTTATTAGATTACTCGGCTCGTAGAAACTAATGATACGTTTCACAAAGAGAATATTTTAAATGAAACAATTGAGAATTCTTCAGATGCAAAATTACATAACTTGTGCATTCAGAAAGACGGGATCTTTCTATAGGTCCCATGAATTCGTAACATATTTCCAATGCTATACTTATCTACTAAATTTTAAAGTTTTGATCCTAAAATTAAACTTGTAAATTCATTTCTAACAATAAATGATCTAAGCGACTTTTGATGAGTATGGAGTTCTAAGAGAAATTATTTTTATTGTTAAGATCAAATAATGTATGTTTAAAAAATACCTGTGATTAGCATTATCAGTACTAAAGGAAGTTCTAAGACAGTTGTGGCCAACCCAAATGATCTTGCGGGCCACTTTGGAATTGCATCGTAACTCCGCGGGCCGTATATAAAGTTATATAATCCCGTATTAGATTTAGACCCACTAGAGACATTTTTTGGAGGGAATAATAGAAACATAACGAGTTATTATTTTTTATGTTTACTATTATTATTCTTACATGGGAACATGGATAATATAATAATAAGGATTATAAACCCACATTGCAACGAAATATATAACACTGAAAATAAAACATATAAATATATAAATATAAACGAAATAAAAAAAGTTAAATCATTAAAAAATATGTGTGCGATATTTGTTTTTCCACTCTTTCACTTAGCTTTTTCAAATCGATCTCAATTTGGGTATTGGCACATCGCAATGGGTGTTGCAGGTTAGCGTCCATAATGTTTGAGAGTGTTTCACCAATTTCATTTTAGAAAGAAAAAAAAAAACGATCCGTAGGTGAACGAAAGGCGCTGACAACTTCAACTAAGAGTCTTGTTTTCTCTGCTATTAACAATAAATTGTGCGTATCTAGGGATAGTCAGTACATATTCAAGGCGGGCAGCGGGTTGGCCACCCCTGTTCTGAGGTATATATTGAAGCCAATACATAATATATGTTTCAATAATATGACATACTTTAAAAACCTTTCTACATTACATTTTATTAGCATCTTCTAGGCATTTTTAATAAATTCACTAGTAATTTTTAACAATTTATGGATAAAAATTGTTTGACGACAAATTAAATACGGAGAATATTTAATGTTAATAAATATTCTTAAAAATGAATTATTTGAGTGATAATAGTTAGCAAATAAAACTTCTTCCTCTTCTAAAAACAATTTTCTTTAATATTTTCATTAATTTTTTCAACAAAAAATCCACAATAGCGGATACAATAAAAAGTTAATTAGATAACTACATATACAATAATAGAATATTCTGTTGCATTGTTATTTAACTTGATAAATGGTTCATTATACACTTCTTCAAGTTATTAAAACTAGATAATTAAAGAAAAACCACTTCAAAACCAGAATGGCAAAAAAAGGAAATTCTCAAAATTAAAAAAAAATGAATATTAATATTTTTTCTATGATGTGATAAAGGTAATTATTAAATTATATATAGTTAAAACAAATTACATTTCAATTTTTCAAAACTATTTTGAAATGTATAAGTTTTTTCGCAAATTTCCACAAAAAAAATGTCCGCATCAAGTTTCTCAATCTGATATAATTAAAGGGAATCTATGAAAATCTAAGGAATTTGGGTGCTCCCTTATTTTTGTATTACCGCTGTGATAAATCGCCAAATTGGTAACTGTCCTGGTGCGGGTTAAGGCTTGCAATAATAACGAAACACCGAATTTATATAAAAAAAAATTGTATATGAATACAAAGTAATCAAATTCACAAGACATATGCATATTTTTTGAAAGAATTGCAGATTTTGATGAAAGATTGAATCTAGAAAAATGTGTCATCTATTATTTAATAAAAAAGTAAACATTTAATTATAAGCAATTATGAATATATAGCTTTTTATTTTACCTTAGACTAGAAGAACAGACTTTTATCAATAATGCTCTAACCTAGATGGATCCCAATCCAATAATTGTTTTTATATATTTACGATAACTAATTTTAAAATTGTATTTAACAAAGTTGTTGCAGGATAGTAACTAATACATTAAACTATGTAAGCCTATATGGATCAACTGATATTTAGGAACGATTCATATTGTAAAGTTATATAATTTTTTCAATAAAACTGTCTAAATGAAATATTAATTTTTTATATAAAAAATATGAAACAATTCATAATAGAATTCGAAATTCCATTGAATAAATTCAATTTCTTTAAAAATCAATGAATACTTAAAATGTTTTATTTAACTCAACGTTGCATAGACAGTATACATTAAAAAAAACAGCTTTTGCAACAAAGAAAAAACTTTTTTTCACAAAGAATTTTCTATTTCAAGAGTTAAGAAGATTACTTTAATTAAGCAGCTTTTCCCTTTGGCAGCTTTATATTTTAATAGATATTTTGAAATTAGGTATTATGCAGGTGCTTTTGTTTTTTTCTAAAATAGTCAACTACGAAAAAAATTGTTTTATTATAAATATATTTTTTAATTAGAAATTGAGAAATTTGACAGGCATGTCTGAAAAATATTATGCTAATTTTTTTATATATTTTTAATGTCTTCAATAATAAATAATGATAAATAAAATGTTAATAAATATATGAACCAAAATTTTATTTCCAATAGATAAATATTTCTTAAAAGTTAATTTGTATAAGCCATATATATATAACATGTTATCACTCTAAATAGGCCAGAAATAAACTTAGTAAAACAACGGCACTCAATTTCTAGCTTCCAAACATAAAAGGTGAATGTTATCGTGTCTATGTCTGGAATTGGAATAATAAATCTGTAGGCTGTAAGGCTAGGCAAATTATCATAGAAGCATTTTGTATGCCTTATACTTTTTATTCATTCCTAACATAAATATTGCAAACAAAGATTGTTATTATATCGTATATGTTAAAAATTCCCTACTAATTAAAATTCTAAATAAGTATAAGTAGCCGATTAGGCCTGATGGCCGAATGACTAGCGCGATGGCGCTTAATGTCTCAGGCTTCGGGTTCGAGTTTCAGCGGTGCCATAGATATCTGCAGTGATACGGAATTCCCCTTAAACCGTAGTTCCCTGCCTAATATGACTATTGGGCGTAGGGCTGACAACCGTATCTCCTAAAAAAAGCATCCCTTGTCTGGAAACCTATCAGTAGGCAGACCCACCATGGGGCTGTTGAGCCAATGAAGAAGAAGATAAGTACACGATCTAACCACCCTTATTAATAGGTAAAATATCAATTTTAATTTTTTTTCACAGTTTAATGGAACGTTGATTTAATTTTTGTTAATAATTATTATTTTAAAAATCTCCTCCAAAATGATGTTTGTCAGTGAATCAAAAAAATTGCTTTAGTTTCGTAATTTCCAAATGTTTCCTTTTGCCTAACATTATTTATCTTGAAATTAGTGTTGGGTGAAAGAGATCGTTTCTTTAATACAGTTATGAATATTTCAAAAATCTGAAATTTATGAATATTTTATTTCGGTTAATCATGAAAATCTGTAGTTGAACATTGTCAAGATGGATGCAACAACGCAATGAAATTACGGATATTCTATTGTACAGAGTTAAACTATTGCCGTCATTCTTGAATATCGTACACATTGACACTAATGTCAACACTAATGTGTTGCCACTAAAAGCGTAACTATAGCAGATTCAGAGTTATCCATGGTACACAATGTAGGCATTCAATTTTTGCCACGCATTTTAAACGGAATCCCCTACGCTTGACCACAGGCTTCAGGTACGAGTCTTGGCGGTGGCATGGAGTGGTTCGAAATCCACTTTAAACTATAGGTCTGTTTAGCCTAGTGTGCACAAAATGACCGTAGAGCGACAACCCAAACCTAAGCTTGACCTCCTTCCTTTCTTCTTGTTTCTCAAGTCGAACTAAATAACACACCGAACTATGAATCTATCTTCTATATCCCGCATAAGCACAATAACTTT
Organism: Caerostris darwini; assembly: GCA_021605075.1. Lineage (NCBI taxonomy): Eukaryota > Metazoa > Arthropoda > Arachnida > Araneae > Araneidae > Caerostris > Caerostris darwini. Next base: position 416,181 of record BPLQ01002737.1, read on the forward strand.
CCATTAGGTTTCTCTTTTTGGGTTTCAAACCAAGCATCTTTAGTTCTAATCCCAAAGGCAAATATATTCTGGCCTGAATGTTAAATAATGCGATTAAATGACAGATAGGGAGATAGTTAATACAAAATTACATAACACATTAGGAGTTCTGAATGACGTTCCATCAAGAAACATATTTTTGGAAACTGTATTGCACCATAGTACTTTGTGAGCGTATCATCTCCATCAAACTAATAATCAACTGACCTCATCCTGGAACCAGGCCAACAAGTCATGATGGAACACGAGAGACTGTTTTGTAAAGGGGTGAGTGACAGTAAATATTTTCTTTCCGTTCGGATTTCTTTTGTTTGTTTGGTAACTCCAGTTGCGTTACGCAAAATAACGCAGCCAGGAATGATTTAAAAGCAATTTACCACACTTGCTGATTTAGCGATAGCCAATCATAAAGTGTGGTAAATTGCTTTTAAATCTTTCCTGGGTGCGTTAATGGTTTCTAATTCCATGAAATTTTATTTAAAACATTCGACACTAGAATGGCAGATACTATATGTTGCAGATTAGCATCTCCAAGGTGCATTGCAAGATGTGTGCTTCATTGGACCTACATTTTACCATAGCATATTTGGAACAAACACAAACAAGATGTCAAACATTCCGATCTATAGATTTATAACGGGTATCGTCAGTATGAAAATATAGCTTTTGCTTCGGATTAGCTAATCAGGTTACGACCGGTTTCTGAAAGTCAACGCGCTATACAGTTGGCCACTCAGGTTCTTTTTATAAAATTTAAAATTTTATATTTTTAATAATGTTGGTAAATGGTAAATGAGATGGCAAGTCAAAATTAGCCGTTTAACCAAATTTATTTGCCAATTGAACGACAGGTAAGCGTCTTCTATACAAAAAGAAATTCAAGTGAGTATTTCATTAAAAATTTAGAAGAATACTTAAGTACAATATCAACGCACTTTTAAAAATAAATAAACAACAAATGAGGTATTCAATTGGTGAACAGGCTAACTGGAGAAAATAAGAACTAAAAAAACTAATATATTTATAAGTAAGAATTCTTTCTTTAACTCTTGGAACAATATGCATTTAAATAAATAAAGTAGTATTTATTGTTAATAGAGAGTTTTTGCATACCGTAAGTTAGGTTACCGTAGGACGTCCGTTAGCTTTTTCTCCCTAGCACGCATGCTCATAGGAAACTGAGCATGCGCGCTAGGGAGAAAAAGCTAACGGACGTCCTACGGTAACCTAACTTACGGTATGCAAAAACTCTCTAATAATGATGTTGTAAAATAACTTCTTCAATTCTTAGTAGTTTTTTCTTCTTCAATTCTTGGTGGATGTAGTTTTTTTCTTCAATTCTTGGAAAAGTATGTATTCAAATAAATAAAGTAGGATTTATTGTTAAGGATGTAGTTAAATAACTTTAGCAAAAAAATAAATAATACTTTAAACAATTCTATAAGTAACTTTTTTTTAATTCACAGCTGTATTTGGAATCTATAATTTTGCAAGCAATTGTTTCGGAGCCTTTCTATAAATGCATTCAATCATTAAGCTGACAACATAAAACACTATTTATTGTGTGCAATATTACATAATCATATACTATATGCAATATTACATAATCATATATTATGTGCAATATTACATAATCATATATATTCTGTGCAATATTACATAATCATATACTATGGGCAATATTGCATTAATATTAATAACCAAACGATTTTTTCATTTAAATCATTTGGCTAAGAAGAATTGAAACGTTCCAAATCTTCGGTTCCTCTTCTAAAATGATGGATGTCCCAAAATGCATCTATTGTGACCCTACAAAGAGTGCAAACAAAAGCTCCCCAAAGCACTCTTTTTCACCTCTCCCGGAATTCCGTGTCGTTAGTGAGAAGTGTTCAATTTCAAAACCCGTCCGCCGTCTTTAATGATTTCTAATGAGCTCCTCTGAAGGGACCTGCGGGTTTAATTGCAGGCGCCCGCCAAAGCGTTGTTCCAAGATGAACGAATTTTAAACAACTGCCTTCAAAGTGTATTAAAACCAAGTGTTTATTTGTGAAGATATTTTTAGAGGACGTGTCATTAACGAGTATTTTAACCATAACATGTTCCGCCGATACGAGAAAAATTTTTAAATAATGTGTGCATATATATTTTTTTTTTCGTTTTAAATTTGGATGTTGAGTTTCTTTTTCTATCATTTTGATAATGCGTTTGTTTTTTAATGTCAATTAGGCAAATAGGTACGCTTATTTGTTTAGTTTTCAAAGGCACATTTCTGACAGAAATAAATTTTGATTAGTATATAATTGCTGAAAACAATCGTAATCGTCAGTGCTGCAACAGCCTCATGGCGGGCCAAGGCCGTCTGACTACTGGCAGATTTCGGGAGAGGGGATGTTTTGTTTTTAAGGGGTAGGGTTGACAGTATGCGCCTAACCCGCTATTGTGTTTTTCAAAGTTTGTTAATATAGTGTTTATATTTTAAATTTTTGTAAAAATAGATTCAAAATACACTAGAATAACATTTCAATTAAAGGTAAGGGACATTTATAAATTCTTAATAGCTTAAATTCATTTTAACAAAAAATTAAAGAATGCTTCAAAAATTTCTATAAATAGATTCTTTAATTCATTACTGTATTTGTAGTGTGTTGTTCTAATGCAGATATCAATACAGAGGCAGTTAATCTTTATGCCATAAGCAAGGACTGCACCGCTGTTACTCATTTAGCACTAGCCATGGGGCACGTGCAGCTTGAAGATATGCTACAGACGCGGGGTTTGGTTTGCCGCTCTACGGTCGTTCACACATTACTCTAAACAGACCGGACCTATAGTTTAAAGTGGAATCCGAACCACTCCATACATTTATGGCACCGCAGGGACTCGAACCCGAAACCTGTGGTACCGAGCGCCTGAGTGCTAGCCATTCGGCCACTAGGCCTCCACTACAGACGCGAGTAACATTAGCCTCACAACACTCTACGATACTATTAGACCGGAACCTATGGTTTAAAGTGGATTCTGAACCGCTACAAACTTCCATGGCATAGCAAGGGCTCGAACTCGAAACCTGTGGTACCCGGAGCTAGCCACAAGGCCATCAGGCCCCTCGTATTTAGAAAGTATAATTTCGCAAGTTTAAAAATTGTTTTCGAGCCTTTTCTATAAATGCATTAAATCCTTAAACTGACTTAAAAGTAAAGCCATGGTCGGCCAAGGCCGTCTGCTTGCTGGCATATTTTAAGACAGGGGACGTTTTGTTTTTATGGGGTAGGGTCCTACGCTCAACGATCTACAGTCATATTAGATAGGGACCTACGGTTCAAGTCGACTCCGTACCACTACAAATATTCATGGCACCACCAGGTTTCGAACCCGAATACCTGAAGCACCCAGCGTCAGAGCTCTAGCCACTCGGACAAGGCGCATATTTGCAAAAATAACCTTTAAAAATGTAAACTCATATCAAAATTTGAAGATATTGTTATACTTTTTTTTACTGGATATAAATATTAGGGACATGATGGCCGAGTGTCTAGTGCTCTAGAGCTCGGTACCACAGATTTCGGGTTTGATGTAGCCATGGATGTTTGTAGGGGTTCGGAATCTATTTTAAACCGTAGGTCCCGGTCTAATAAAATCTTATAGCGTTGCGGGGGTAGTATTACTCGCGTCCGTAGCTAATCTTCAAGCTACGCTCACCTCCTGCTTTGTGAATAACGTCGGTGCAGCGCTTACCTTAAGGAATCAGAGACAAATTCTCTAAGTGTTTGCCAGTTATATTAGAACAAAAAAAAATAATACTATAAGTAAATTTTTAATTCTTAAATGGATTTGGAATACGTAATTTTGCAAGTGTGAAAATTGTTTTCGAGTTTGTAATATAATTATTTGCAATAATCCTCATTAGCGATGCAACAACCCCATGGTGGAGCAAGGCCGTCTGCCTACTGGCAGATTTCGAGAAAGATAATGTCTTGTTTTTACGGGTTAGTAGGGTTATCAATCTTACGCCCAAAGCTACGTTATATTAGACCAGGACATACGGCTTAAAACAGATTCCGAAGTACTACAAACATCCATGGCATCGCTGGGAATCAAACCCGAATGCATGAGGCACCGATAGCTAGAGAGCTAGCCACTCAGCCATTAGGGTCCTATTTGCAACAATAATCTCTAAAAATTTAAACTCACATCAAAATTTAAAGATATTGTTTTACTTTTTTTACTGTATATAAATATTAGGGGACTGATGACCGAGAGGATAGCCCTCTGGCGACCGGTACCATAGGTTTCGGGTTTGAGTCCCAGCGGTGCCATGGATGCTGTAGTGGTTCGGAGTCCAATTTAAACTGTACGTTCCGCTCTCACATGACCATAGAGCGTCACAGTGCCCAATCACATTTCTCACCCACATCATTCTCAAATTGTAAATGGGCAACTCAACTCTAGGAACAGTGAGGTGATGTGGTGTAGTAATAGTAGTGTCATTCATATGCCCAACAGTCATATTATACCGGGACCTACGATTTGAAGTGGATTCCGAATCGCTACAAACATCCATGGCATAGCAAGGTCTCAAACTCGAAATCTTAGGCACAGAGTGCCAAAGCGCTACCTACTCGGCTATTTGGAATGTATAATTTCGCACGCTAAAAAATTATTTTCAAGCCTTTTCCAGAAAAGCATTAAATCATTAACCTGACTTAGAAATAAAACACTATTTACTGCGTGCAATAATACATAATCATGTAAATCAAACGATTTTTTTCCCTTTAAATCGTTCGGCTAAGAACAAGTGAAATGTTACCTATCGGTTCCAAATCTTTTGATTCAGCTTCCAAAATGATGAATGCCCTCCTAATGTCCTAAACGCATCCATTGCGACCTCACAAAAGGTGAAAAACAAAAGCTCCCCGAATCAAAAGCTCTCCCGGAATTCCGTGTCGTTAGCAAGAAGTGTTCAATTTCAAAACCCGTCCGAAATCTTTAATGATTTCTAATGAGCTCCTCGGAAGGGTTTAATTGCAGGAGCCCGCCAAAGCGCTGTTCCGAAATGAACGAATTTTAAACACTGCCTTCAAAGTATCTTAGAAAATCGAGTTGCTTATTTTTGAAGATATTTTTAGAGGACGCGTTATTAACGAGTATTTTAACTACAACAGGTTCTGCAGATATGAGGAGAAACTTTTAAATAATGGGTGAATATTTTTTTTTTTTTTTTTTTTTTTTTGTTGTTTTAATTTGGATGTTGACTTTCATTTTCGATCCTTTTGAAAATGCGTTTGTTTTTTTAATGTCAATTATGCAAATGAATACGTTTATTTGTTTTTTCAAATACAAGTTTCCAATTTTGACAAAAACAAATTTGTCATTTTCTATAGAAACTGTGAAATTAGAAGACTTTTTAGTTAGGAGTTTTCGCCGAAAAGATCAATTTCAAATTCCTTTGTGTCTCGAATTACGAAATTCTTAAACATATACGAGAGTCACTCTGAAATTTTTGAGATACGGCTAAATGGTACGAGTTTAATTTACCATATTTTAAGAGTGTTCAAAGTAGTCCCCTCCAACATCAATGCACTTTTACAGACGATTTTTCCAAAGATTAAATGCTTCACGCCATCCATTTCTTGGAATTGATGAAAAATATGATTTTATAACCTCTTCAATCTCATCTTCGGAATGAAAACGGACGGCCACGTCAATTTTTCTTGAGATTAAAAAAAAGTCAAAAGTCACACATAGGAAGATCTGGAGAATAGGGTGGATGTTATATGACTTTGATGTGGTTTTGTTTAAGAAATTCAACTGTCGATCTTGAAGAATTTCTGGAAGACACTTAGTGGTGTACCAATTAGCTGTGACTCTCTTCTCTCCAGCTTTATGGCTTTGACCAGTCCCGTATTTCTGAAGAAAATGGCATACATTACTTTTTTCGTTGCTCGTTGTCTTTTCACCATTGTTGGTTTTGATCAATATTCAAAGACCCATACTTTACTTTCTTGTCGTGTTGGAACGTCAAAAAACGGTATGTCAGCTTTATCGCCAGTTATGATTTTAGAAATAAGTCAGTGTCCACCATCGTTAAGTAATTTTATGGTTTCTTTGCAGATTCTGACACGCTAAGTTTTTAGGTGTTCTGTTAAATTATGGGGGACCCAGCGACAAACTAATTTTTTCATATGCAGTTCTTTATGAATATTCTATGTATAGCTGCGGATCCAATGTTAAGTTTATTCTGTCTCATTTGGTACGTGCAGCGATTATCATCGACTAACATTTTTCGTATGGCCGACACATTTTCTGGAACTACAGCTGATGAAGGTCTTCCTATGTGTTCTTGATCCAGCAGAGAACTTCGATCTCTACTAAATATTGTAAACCATTTAAATATAATAGCACGAGATGGAGCTTCATCTCCATATTCTTGCTAGTTGTAGACGTTGAAGGCATTCTTCTTGATTTAACGCCACTTCAAATCCATAGAAAATCATTGCGCAATAATGCTCTCACGTCAATTCCATTTTCCTTTCTTCCAAAATCTATTCTATGACAGCTAAATTGCAATTGTTGTAACGAATTATTGTCTGCCATAAAAGAGTTCAAATTTACAAATTTAACGAATATTTTTTGTCTTGCGTTTGTCGGCAGCCACTGTCTCAAAAATTTCAGAGTTACCCTCGTATGATGTTTAATTAGAAATGCTTAAATTTTTATTACATGACAATTTATTTAGCTTTTTTCTGTTCATTTACAAGTGCAAAAACAAGAAATATTTATATTTAGTTTCACACCAGGATATCTTTTGAAAAATGGGCCTGATTACGTTCTTATACTTTTCAATTCTGCAGCTAATTGGATCCAACTCCTTAAAAGTCAAAATAAAATTCAAAAGCTGTTTAGTATTCATAGTAGGATAACAAATATTTTGACTTTTTTACTACTGAATTCTCTGTTCTTAACTTAAAAAAATAAAAACTTAGGAATCTAGAAAGGTAAATTATAATTGTCAGAAACATCCCTTATGATTTTTTTTTTCTAATGCATCTGGCAAATACTTAGACAGTGATCTTTGCGTGCCATAATCAAGGGCTTCACCGACGTTACTCGGCACTACCCAGGAGGTGAATTTGGCTTGAAGATAAGCTACGGACTCTGAGTAACACAACTCCCGTACTCTCCTTCAAATAGTACTACAGTCCGCCACAAGTCTTCCTGAAGCAATATCGCATCCAAGCAGCAGATCTCTTTAAAGCGTTACTATATTAAAGTATAAAGTCTCCTTCAAGTAACATATTGCGGCCTGGTGGCCAAGTGGCTAGCGCTCTGGCCTTTGGTACAACAGGCTTCAGGTTCCAATCTTGGCGGGGGCATGAGGGCTTCTGAGTGGTTCGGAATCCACTGTGAGCTGTAGGTCCCTGTCTGCTTAGCCCTCGTGTGCTCGAAATGACCTTAAAGCGACAAACCAAACTAAGGATATTTTACCTCATGACACTTAAAATTCTTTTAATAGACTGCGTATTATTGCTTATCAAAAGTTACTCATAGAATTTCTATCTTTTGAAATACTAACATTTTGATAACATACGAGTATCAAATAGCACGCCGATTAAAAACAAATGCAAGAAATTTTGAGATTCAATGGGGCAAATCGAAAAGAAGCTAAAAGCAGATGCATATTTTTCCTTCCCTCTTATCTCGTTATGAAGCATCATCAACACCAAAGCTATCGACTCAGTCTTTCGAAAATACTACATTCTTCGACAATGGATTGAAACGAGAAGACCTCTCCGAAACAACGGCGATTGAAACAAAGTCTTTTCTAAACAGAAAAGTTCCAAGGTAATGAATGTTGGGAATTCACGAGATCACAATGCCTCATTTGATAGTATAATTAGCACCTGAAAACAGACTTAAGATTCCGAATGAAGCCAAAGGCGGCGCACCATTCTTCACTTACGAAGCAGAAGCCAATTTGAAGAATGCAGGAGGCACAAAGAAATATCCGAACAGAGATATCATCTCTATTTAGCTGATCAGTTTCAAGGTTATTAGATTACTCGGCTCGTAGAAACTAATGATACGTTTCACAAAGAGAATATTTTAAATGAAACAATTGCGAATTCTTCAGGTGCAAAATTACATAACTTGTACATTCAAAAAGACGGGGTCTTTCTATATGATCCATGGATTCCGATAATATTTCCATTGCAATACATGTAAATTAAACTTGTAAATTCATTTCTATCAATAAATGACCTAAGCGACTTTTGATGAGTATGGAGTTTTAAGAAAAATTCTTTTTATTGTTAAGATCAAATAATATGTGTTTAAAAAAATGTTAGATTAGCATTATCAATAGTGATTGGCTTTGGTATGCCGCTCTACCGTCAACTTGTGCAAATACGGCTAAACAGACTGAGATCTACGGTTTCAAGTGGATTACGAACCAATACATACATCCATGGCAACGCCGGACTCGAACCCGAAACTTGGGGTACCGTGTGTATGATTATGTTCTTATATTTTTCAATTCTACAGCTGATTGGAGCCAACTCGTTATCTGAAAATAGAATCAAAATATTGTTTAGTATTCATAGTAAGCTAATGAATATTTTGACTTTTTATTCTGAATTCTCAGTTATTAATTTAAAAAAAAATAAAAACTTAGTAATCAAAAAGGTAAATTACTGATAGTCAGAAATAATCCATTAAGATAAAAATCGAAAGTCTAAGGATATTTTACCTCATGACAAAAAAAAAAAAAAATCCTTTAATAGAATGTGTTGTCTCGTGGATCAATAGCTCCACGTACATAGTATGTAAAAAAGGGGAAAAAATCTAAGTGGAAGCCAGTGCCTGATAATGTAAATGTCCTGTCTGTGTGGGCGTCAGCAGACTGGAGGGAGAAAGAAATGTAACAACAACAGTGTGCGTTTGGTTTTGGAATAAAAGAGCCGGGTTTTATACAGTCCACTTGTGTCATGTGCTTTATTTTGAGACCATAACAGAATGCGTATTCAATGTTTTAATTTGTTGCTTATCAAAAGTCAGTTATACAATTTCTATCTTTTTAAATACTAATATTATGACAACATGTGAGTATCAAATAATACACAGACTAAAAACAAATGCAAGGAGATTCAGGATTCAATGGGGCATATCTAAAAGACGCTAAAAACAGATGTACATATTTTTTTCCACCTAATAATCTACCTTTATTGTTTGAAATTTTTTTGTTGTTCTAATGCATTTGGCAATACAAACCCAACTAATCTTTATGCCATAAGCAAGGGCTACCCCGCTGTTACTCGTTTAGCACTACATAGGCGGCCCGTGTAGCTTGAAGATAGGCTACCGATGCGAGTAACACTGCCTCTTCAATGCTCTACGGTCCTTTTAGACCAGGACTTGCGGTATAAGGGAATTCTGAAAAAAAACAAATGCAATGAGTTTTGAGATACAATGGGGCAAATCGAAAAGAAGCCAAAAGCAGATGCACATTTATCCTTCCCTCTAATCATGCTATTGAAGATGCAATACGAACACCAAAGCATCGACTCAGAGTCTTTCCAAAATATCGCAAGGGCGATTGAAACAAAGTCTTCTCTAAATAGAAAACTTGGAGGAAATGAATGTTGGGAATTCAAAGGAGCACAATGCCTTATTTGGTAGTCTAATTAGCACTCGAAAACAGGCTTAACATTCCGAATGAAGCCAAAGGCGGCTCACACAATTCTTCACTTACGAAACAGGAGCCAATTTGAAGAACGCAGGAGGTACAAAGAAATATCCGAACAGAGATATCTTCTATATTTAGCTCATCAGTTTCAAGGCTATTAGATTACTCGGCGTGCAGAAACTAATGATACGTTTCACAAAGAGAATATTTTAAATGAAGCAATTGAGAATTCTTCAGATGCAGAATTACATAACTTGTACATACAAAATGAAAGGATCTTACTATAGGACCCGTGAATTCATCAAATATTTTCAATGTACTATAATACATATAAATTTTAAAGTCTTAATCCTAAAATTATACTCGTAAATTCATTTCCAACAATAAATTATCTAAGCGACTTTTGATGAGTATGGAGATATAAGAGAAATTTTTTATTGTTAAGATCAAATAATATATGTTTAAAAAATACCGATGATCTAGCATTATCAATAGTGAAGGTAGTTCTAAAGTATATATTTAAACAAATACATAATATATCTTGCAATGATATAACATACTGTAAAACCTTTTTACATTAAATTTAATTTAAAATAAAAAAAGAGTCTAATAAAGTGTAATTATTAGTTTAATTTAGGAATTTTTAATAAATTTAGTAGTACTTTATAGACAAGTAATGTTTGGCGAAAAATTATTTTTATTTGTTCTAAGGCATCTGGCAGACACTTAGACAATAGTCTGGGATGCCTTAAGGCAAGCGCTGCGCCGACGTTACTCACTTATTATTACATAGGAGGTAGCTAGTAACTAGCCCCAGTAGCTCGAAAATAAGTGTTCTACGATGCAACGCTCTGCTATACAGTTAGACCGAGACCTACGATTTGAAGTGGATTCCTAACCTCTACAAGCATAAATGGCACCGTCGGGACTCGAATCCGAAGGTACCGAGAGCCAAAGCGCTATCCACTCGACCATTCAGGTCCCTATTACGAATAATATACGAGTACCGAATAACACACTGATTAAAAGAAATGCAAAGAGTTTTGGGATTCAATGGGGCAAATCGAAAAGAAGCTAAAAGCAGATGCACATTTTTCCATCCCTCTAATCACGCTATTAAAAGACGCATTATCAACACCAAAGCATCGACTCAGTGACTTTCCAAAATATAGCATTCTTCGACAATCGATTGAAACGAGAAGACCTCTCAGAAACAACGGCGATTGAAACAAAGTATTTTCTAAATAGAAAAGTTCTGAGGAACTCACGGGAGCACAATGCCTTATCTGGTAGCATAATTTGCACTCGAAAACAGGCTTAAGATTCCGAATGAAGCCAAAGCCGGCTTCACCATTCTTCACTTACGAAGCAGAAGCCAATTTGAAGAACGCAGGAGGCACAAAGAAATATCCGAACCGAGATATCATCTACATTTAGTTCATCAGTTTCAAGGCTATTAGATTACTCGGCGTGCAGAAACTAATGATACGTTTCACAAAGAGAATATTTTAAATGAAACAATTGAGAATTCTTCAGATGCAGAATTACATAACTTGTACATACAAAAAGACGGGAATCTTTCTATAGGACCCATGATTTCCATAAAATATTTCAAATTTATATGTATTTCATTTCTAACGATAAATGATCTAAGCGACTTTTGTTGGGTATGGAGTTTTAAGAGAAATTTTTAATTCTTAAGATCAAATAAGCTATGTTTATAAAATACCGGTGATATAGCATTATCGATAGTGAAGGAAGTTCTATGGTATATATTGAAACAGATACATAATATATCTTGCATTAAGATAACATAATTTAAATCCATTTTATATTATATTTAATTTTATACTTTATTAGCATCTTAATCAATTCGATCGGAATGGGTAAGGAACTTCCATTATAATCCAAAACGCAAACATTTACTTTTTTAACACTAACACAAAACACGAGTTGAATTTAACTTTATTTATTGTACAAAAATGTATTCGTAAAAGTGAAATCTTTTGAAATTGAACTGTTTTAACAATTTGAAAACAATAACAATTTGATCCCTGTTTTCAAAAATGGTAAAAGTGTCAGTGGAGTCGTTATCGTTATCCATGATTACATTAAAACAGGCTTTGATGATCCTCCACATGAATCATAATGTTAAATCAGTATAAAGCATACACGCGTGCGTAAGAGTTATGGCTTCAATATCATAAATTGAAGGAAAAATTTTATTTTTGCCCTTTTTAGCGCAATATTAATATTGCTTAATTATCCAGAAAAATGCAACAAAATAATAAATAAATAGAATTGCATTCTTCTTTTTATAACTTTACTGAAGTGTTAGAAAGTAATTGATTAAATTTTTATTCACATCAGAATATGTTATATCTTTTTTTAAGTAATATAAAAATTGAATGAATTCCAAAATTGTAATCAAAATTATTCGATTTTCTGCAGCGATGTAGTTTCAGCGTTACACAGGATGCACTATGATCGGCTGCTACACCACACTCATGTTGCGCTAGTCGCATGAGTGAATAACAGTACAATTAAAATAAGATAAAACGCCTTGGTATTATAAGAAAAAACATTTTATATATAACTTAAATAAAAAAGGTAATTAATTTTCACGCAGCTACAAACAGATATTGAAGGTGAAGATATAGTGCTATTGTTCGGGACTAACTACTTAAGTACCATCTTAGTCATCACTGAACAACAGAAATGTAATAGATGCAGATTTTACAAGGGTGCACCATTTTGGGCATGCCACGATTACCTATATTATGAAATCGCCACTTTAATTGATCATTTTCGAGGCAGGTTTCTGACAGAGAGACATAAACACGGAAGCCTTCGATTCAACAAAACTTTTTATATTTGGAAGCTAGAAACTCAATGTCGTTGTTTTACCAAGTTTACTCCTGGCCTATTTAGAGTGACAATATGTTTATATATATATATAAACATATTATGTTTATATGTTTATATGTTTATATATTTAGAGTGATAATATGTTATATGTAAATATATATGTACTGAAATACTTATCTATTAGAAATAATATTTTGATACATATATTTATTAACATTTTGTTTATTGTTATGTTTTATTGAAGATATTAAAAATATATAAAAAAATTAGCATAACATTTTTAAGAAATGCCGTCAAATTTCTCAATATCTAATTAAAAAATATATTTATAGTAAAACAATTCTTTTCATAGCTGATTATTTTAGGAAAAGAAAGCATCTGCATAATACCTAATTTCAAATATGTATTAAAATATAAAGCTGCCAAAGGGAAAAGCTGCTTAATTAAAGTAATCTTCTTAACTCTTGAAAGAAAAAATTCTCTGTGAAAAACGTTTTTCTCTTGTTGCAACAGCTGGTTTTTTTTTACCTATGTACTATCTATGCAGCGTTGAGTTACGTAAATATTGCAAGGGTTCATTGATTTTGAATTCTATTATGGATTGTTTCATATTTTATATAAAAAAAATTAATATTTTATTAAAAAAATTAATATTTTATTAAAAAAATTATATAAATAACATAAAAATATGAATTATTCATAAATATCAGTTGATCCATATATACCTACATAGTTTAATGCATTACTTACTCATGAAAAACAACTTTGTTAAATACCATTTTAAAATTAAGTATCGCAAATATATAAAAAACAATTATTGGATGGGGATCCATCTAGGTTAGTGCATTAGGGACAAAAATCTGATCTTCTAATCTTCAGTAAAATAAAAAACAATATATACAATTTCTTATATTTAAATGTTTATTTTTTTATTGAATAATAGATGGCTCATTTTTGTAAGATTCAATCTTTCATCAAAATCTGCAATTTTAAAAAAAAAAAATACCAAGCATATATTTTAATTTAAATAGATATATTATAAGGTAACTCATTGTCTATGCATATCTTGTAAATTTGCTTACTTTGTATTTATATAAAAAAAATTTCGGTGTTTTCTTATTATTGCCAACCATAACCCGCACCAGAACGGTTTCCATTTTGGCGATATATGACAGAAATACAATAATAACGAACTATTGAATCTCCTTAGATTGTTGAATCTGTGTCTGTGGACGGAGTATCTTGGTCGCGAAGCGACCAAACCTCCAAGTACACTCATGTCCATAAATTACGGATAATGAAGTTCAGACAAAGAAAGAGACAGAAGCAAAACAAATTTGACTTATTTGTAAAGTCTATTTATTAAACAAAAGGTAAAGAGCAAAAAAGATGCTATATGTTTGGCATAATTAATAAAACTTGCGATTTTTACTTCCTGGAGCAAATTTCAAAAAAGAACCTATTTAACAGTATAACATGGTTAGTATGATGGTTAATATGGAGTATGTCTCCCGGACGATGCAATGCAGGCCTTACAACGCCTAGGCATGCTGAGTATCAAATTATCAATCTGATCTTGGGGAATTATAGGGTTCCAGTCCGGTGAGTATGCTGGCCAATCCATATGGGTGATATCCTCCAATTGAAGGCATTCGTCTACAATGTTTGCACGGTGAGGACGGGCGTTGTCATCCATAACCAAAAATTCAGCACCCATGGCACACCGCAACAAACGTACATGTTATTCCAGAATGACATCCCGATAGATGTGGCCTGTCATTGTTACACTCTGAACATGCAGGTCAGTTCTGGAACCAAGAATAATTCCTCCCCAAACGAGCCATCCTGCACCACCGTAACGGTGTCGTTCAATGGTGTTCTCTTGGTGGTAACGGGTACCTGGCGCTCTCCATATGAAAGTCCGGCGAGAATCAAATTGCAAATTAAACCTGGACTTGTCGGAAAACATCACACAAGACCACTGTTGCGGTGTCCACAATGCATGCTCTCTACTCCAGGTTAATCGCATGCGACAGTGAGTTGCGGTAAGTGGAACACATCTGACAGGCCTACGAGCATATAGACGAATGTGCCCTAAGCGTCTGTACACGGTCTGCCTTGGAACTGTCGTACCGGTAGCTGAAGACAGCTGATGAGACAGATATGATGCTGTGCTTCGTCTGTTTCTTTTGGCAGTAACTGCTAAATACCGGTCCTCATTCGGCGTTGTAACTCGCCTGTGCTGTAACATCTACTCACATTACCATCATCTTGGAATCGTTGCCAAAGCCTGGAGATGACACTCTGGGCGATTTCAAGTTCCTCGGATACTTTCCGCTGGGTACGTCCACATTCTAGTCGTCCGATAATTATACCACGCAAAAAATCACTCAAATGCTTCCTTTGTGCCATAAATATGCGGTTATTGCACTGAAAGGCTTTTAAAGCACTTGTGAACAATTTTACTTTGCCACCATTCCTTATATACCCCTCTCTTACACTCTCGTCATTGTGACGTACTATCCGCGCCATCTGGTGGTTTCCTGTAATTTGCATATTCTCCATCAAGATGTGTGTAATAATTCTACAGGTGAAATTTTTATTTTAGAGTTCAATTTCTGTGTGATTCTGAATTATCCTTAATTTATGGACATGAGTGTAGCAGCATAGAAGATAATTTCAGTCGGTCAAAGCCCATTGTATATTGTTAGATCATTGCATAATTTATATTAAAAAAGAGATATAGAAATTTTAAGAGAATTATTTAATTATCATCGCCTAACATTTTTCGTGTGGCGACAAATTTTCTGAAACTGCAGCTAATGAAGGTCTTTCTGCGTGTTCTTGATCCAGCAGAGAACTTCGACCTCTACGAAATTCTCTAAACCATCTAAATACAGTAGCACGAGATGAAACTTCGTCTCCATATGTTAACTGTAGACTTTGAAGGCATTTTTGTTGATTTAACCCCATTATAAAATTATATAAAATCATAGCGCGATAATGCTCTCGCGTCAATTCCATTTTTCTTTCTTCCAAAATCTATTCTACGATAGCTAAATTGCAATTGTTGCCACAAATTATTGTCTGAGGCCATAAAAGTGTTCAAATTTACAAATTTAACGAATATTTTTTGTCTTGCATTTGTCGTCAGTCACTGTCTCAAAAATTTCAGAGTAACCCTCGTATGACGTATAATTAGAAATGCTTATATTTTTATTACGTGAGAATTCATTTAGGCTTTTTTTCAATTCATTTACTAGTGAAACTCAAAAACAAGAAATATTTATATCTAACCTCACATGAGGATAACTTTTGAAAAATGTGCATGATTACGTTCTTATACTTTTCAATTCAGCAGCTAATTGGATGGAACTCCTTAAAGGTCAAAATAAAATTAAAAAGCTGTTTAGTATTCATAGTAGGCTAACAAATATTTTGACTTCTTACTATTGATATCTCAATTCTTAAACTTAAACTTAGCAATCATGAAAGATAAATTATGATTGTTAGAAATATCCCTTAAGATTCTTTTTTCTAATGCACCTGGCAAGAACTTAGAATGTGATCTTTATATGCCGTAAGCTAGCGCTGCACCGACGTTACTCACTTAGCACTACCCAGAGGGCACGTGTAGCTTGAAGATAAGCTACTTACGCGAGTGACACTACCCCACAACGCTCTACAATCATATATCGGAACACACATCCATGGCCCCGCCGAGACTCAAACCCGAAACCTGTGGTATCATGTGCATGATTATGTTCTTATACTTTTCAATTCTGCTGCTAATTGGATCCAACTTCTTAAACGTCAAAATAAAATCAAAAGACTTTTTACTACTGAATTCTCAGTTCCTAACTTACAAAAATAAAACCTTAGTAATCTAGAAAGATAAATTATGATCGTCAGAAATACCCCTTAAGAAATTTTTTTCTTATCCACCTGGCAAATACTTAGACCGTAATCTGTATATGCCATAAGCAAGCGCTGCACAGACGTTACTCACTACCCAGGGGGCGCGTGCAGCTAAGGTAAGCTACGGACGCGGAGTAACACTACCCCCGCAACGCTCTACGATCCTATTAGATCGGTACCTACAGGTTTAAAGTGGATTTCGAACCACTACAAGCATCCATGGTACAGCAGCGACTGGAACCCGAAAACCGTGGTGTCGAGCGCCAGAGATATCCCTTAAGATAAAAACAGGAAGTGTATGGCTATTTTACATCAAGACAAAAAAAATCTTTTAATAGAATATGTATTCAATGTTTTAATTTATTGGTCTAAGGTGACGTATGCAATTTCTATCTTTTGAAATACTAATGCAGTAGAATCTCTTTAAGTCGAATCTCCATTAGTCGAAAACCTCCACAACTCGAAAAATTTTTTTGTTCCCTTCCCTTCAAGCCCCAAAACCTCCATGACTCGACATTTCAACCCTCTACAAGTCGAAATAATGAGCCAATCCCTACAAGCTATTTATATATATATCTAATATATAAAATTCTCGTGTCACAGTGTTTGTTGCCAAACTCCTCCGAAACGGCCCGACCGATTCTTATGAAAATTTTTGTGCATATTTGGTAGGTCTGCGAATCGGTCGTAATCTAATTTTTAAACCCCTAAGTGATTAGGGGGGTCCACCCCTAAATATTTTTTAAAATTTCTTTGGCAGACCAATGTAGTGGCAACAGTGTAGCGTTTTTTTTTTTCGAACAATATAATGACTATTTTTAGATGGCGCCGTGTCCTGATGCCTGTACTACATAACCGTAAAATTCTCATATTCTGAATATTATTGTTTTATATACTACTTTAAATGTTGTGAAAATTATAATGTATGAAATTTATATTATTTCTATGCGAAATAAATCAAATGTATGCAAGTATTACCTGATTTGATTACCAATATTTTTTTTTTAATTTGAATTGGAATAAAATATATGGAATTAAAAGTTGTGAATCAAAACATTGAACTTTTCTATGCTTAAAGTTTGTCAACATGTGTTTTATTTGATTAAGAATTCTAAAAAGAAATGTGATCTGCAAGATAATATAATATGTTGATAATATTAATTTGATGAATTTTAAGCATTTTTTGAAAAGTGTCAAAATGAAGTAAATGATACTTATAAAATGGAAGTTATTTAAAGAAAGCAAAACAAATAAATAAGTTTTTATATTAATAAAGGAGAATTTAAAGCTCAATAACATTTTTATGTCTGTACATTTGTTTTTATTTACATTTAGAAGTTGGTTTTAATTATTTCTTATTTCAATTTTTATGCATTTTGTGTTCCTTCAAAACATCATAATACCCATATATTTTTATTTAAATGCTTTGAAACTTCATGTAAAAGTTTTCTTTAAATGTATGAAAGGAATAGACTGGCAACTGGCAACTGGCGTACCGTTTACGGAGTACCAACAGGGGGATATACCCCTTAAACCTCCACATCTTAATTCATAAATAAACTTGGAATTTTAAATGGCTGCTTAATTATTGTTAGTAAAAAATAAAAGATAAATGTTTCTAAATTCAAAAAATTAAGTAGGTACTCAAAAAAAAAAATAAATAAATACTATTTATAAAATAAGTAAGATACAAAATAAAAGAAATTAAAAGTTAAGTTTTAAAATCGGTACAATTAGGGACCAGTTGTCGATGCCTTTTACTATTGCAAAAACGTAAACAAACCCTCCAACCCTTTGTTTACTGATCACTGATTGGAAATCATGCCGAACGGTGAGAGCCAATAGGAGCATCTGAAAGGTAAAGGTTAGAACATGGTGCAAAATACAAAATACGAAAAATCCCACAAAAAAAAAGGCCGATCACAGAACCGTGATTCTTTTTTTTTCCATTTTATAATTTTTATTTGATTTTCAAATTTTATACTTTTTATTTGGTTTTCGATTTTATAATTTTTATTTTTATTTCTATAA
>BPLQ01002738.1:0-110415 GCA_021605075.1 Caerostris darwini
ACTAAATAAATTATATTAAATTACTTCTATTAAATTTCTAAACTCTTTTTTTTTTTTAAATTTATTTTAATTAGTTAATTAGTTAAGTGTCATTAATATCTTTTAATGTTTGAAGTAATTTTATTTATCTAAAAGCATGAAATTACTAATATAACAAAACCCCTAGACAAAATAGTTTTATGGTCCCTGTTAAAGCAACCTTACCGTTTCTGTGCAGTTTAGTACAAAATGTTACAAATATTAACTAGTGTTTCCAAACTTAATAAGAAATTAAATATATTTTGTTTAATGTTTGAGTAATTTACTTATCTAAAAGCATGCATTTTACAGTATAAAAACCCCACTAGATACAAATAATTACATGCAGTTTGTTAAAACAACCTTTTTGAAAGTTTTTGTGTAGATAATAAATAATAAATTGATTAAGATTACTTAAATCATTAATAATTATTAAAAAGCATTTTTGAACAGTTAAAACTTTTTATTTCTAGTTTTTCCCGCCAACATCTCCAGTTATGAAACACATTTCTGACTAGATTCACAATTATCAGAAAATATTTTACCTACTTTAATTCATAAAAATTTACTAAAGTAACAAGAACAAAAAAAAACCACATTTATTTTTTATATATATAATTCACAAAGTCTGATAAAACTAAAATTCCAAAAATCCAGAGAAATTATTTATGGCGTTAATTAGAGCAAGGCAGAAAAAAAATATTAAAATGATCCAGTGAATATATTTCACGCCTTAAATTGCGTCATCTTCAGTTAATCTTACTTTTGCGTAAGCTAATAAACGATAAAAAGTAATTTTAATAACATAATAGAAAACTTTCAGTAAAAAGTTTCTACAAAAAAATAAAATAATAAGAAAAAAACATGCGTTGCATTAGATGCTTATGAAAAGATAAAACCGCAAAATTAGCTCATTGCCGGTCACATTTTCTACATAACCAGCACGCGATATGCTCCGAAAGAAATACATATTTTTACTCTTGTGGCATTTTTATTTGGCGCTTAAAGCACACAACTCAACCGCGGAAACTATTATATTTTATAAAATATCACTGCAAAAAAGAAGAAGAAAAATACCAAAAATAGTAAAAAAAAAAAAAAAACTTTCTAATTAAGTGTCCGACTCACTTCCGGCACTGATCAGTAGTTGGCCCGGAAGAGAGTAGAAGGACGTAAAAAAAAGTAAAACAAAAAAATAAATAAAATAAAATAAAAAAGCATTATTTCGTTATCTGTAAGGTTCCAACTTTTAACAAATGGTGTAAATAAATAACTCCATGAAACAACGATGCAAAAAAGTTATCGAATCCCTATTTTTTCCCCCTTATGGCTTTTCTGTTAATACGATAAAACATTTGTATTTAGTTTCTAGCAAATGGCAACTGTTAAAATTGTTTAATGTTTGATCTTCGAATGTATTAATAAGTTTGGTAACGTCCAAAAATTAAAATTTTTATAAACTAAATAAATTATATTAAATTACTTCTATTAAATTTCTAAACTCTTTTTAAAAAAAATATATATATTATAATTAGTTAAGTGTCATTAATAAAAAAATTATTTTCTTTTTGTGTTTGAAGTAATTTTACTTATCTAAAAGCATGAGGTTAACACTATAAAAACTGCACTATATACAAATAATTACATGAATCTTGATAAAGCAAACTTTTTAAACTTTTTTGTGTAGGTAATAAATAATAAATTGACTATAATTACTTAAATCATTAGAAATTATTAAAAAATGCAATTGAAGAGTTAACAATTTTTTCCCGCGAACATCTCTAAATTATGAAAAACATTTCTGACAAAATATACAACTATCAGGATTTATTTTACCTACTTTTACTCATAAAAATTTACTGAAGTAATAAAAAAAAAATTACAAAAAAAAAAAAAAAAAAAAAAATTTTTTTTTTTTTTTTTTTTACATGCAACTAAGAAAATCTGATAAAACTCAAATTCCAAAAATGCAGAGAAATTATTTATGGCATTAATTATAGCAAGGCAGAAAAAATGCGCCGATGAACATATTTCACGCCTTAAATTGCGTCATCTTCAGTTAATCTTGCTTTTGCATAAACTAATAAACGATAAAAATAATTTTTAATAACATAATAGAAAACTTTCAGTAAGACTTTTCTACAAAAAATAATGCTAAAAAAAAACATCCGTTGCATTAGATGCTTATGAAAATATAAAACCGCAAAATTAGCTCATTGCCGGTCACATTTTCTACATAACCAACACGCTATATGCTCTGAAAGAAACGCATATTTTTATTCTTGTGGCATTTTTATTTGGCGCTTAAAGCACACAACTCAACCGCGGAAGCTATTATATTTTATAAAATACCACCGCAAAAAAGAAGAATAGAAATACCAAAAATAGTAAAAAAAAAAAAAATACTTTCTAATTAAGTGTCCGACTCACTTCCGACACTGATCAGTAGTTGGCCCGGAAGAGTAGAAGGACTTAAAAAAAGTAAAACAAAAAAATAAATACGATAAAAGCATTGTTTCGTTATCTGTAACTCTTAGAAAATGATGGAAATAAAAAACTCCATGAAACAACAATGCAAAAAAGGTATTGATTCCCTATTTCTTTCCCCTTAAGGCATTTCTGTTAATACGATAAACCATTCGTATTTAGTTTCTAGCAAATGGCAACTGATAAAATTGTTTAATGGTTGACCTTCAAATGTGTTAATCAGTACAGTAATGTACACAGATCAAAAATATTTTTTAATCTAACTAAATTATGCTAAATATCCTTCTATTAAAATTTTCAACTCTTTTTTAAAAATATTCAACCGTAATTAGTCAAGTGTCATTAATATTTACTTAAAACATTGAACATATTGGTGGATATATTCAATGATTGCTAAGACGATTTATGTAATACTATAAATATCAATTTTAAATGAATTAAACTTTATTGTAATCTGAATAAATTATAATTCATGTTTCAAACAAAGATTTGAATGTAATTTTATTTTCATAAATATAAATTATAAATATTTTATTTACAATCAATGCTAGTATAATAAAGAATTCTAGAACAGCATTCAGGAAATAAATAAATTTAACCATGAATATGACATTTATTGAAAATTTGTTAACCTATTTATCTTTTTAATTTAAAGTTGATGAATACCATCATATAATACAACATTATTAACACTTTTCAAAATTAGGAATATCCTTGTATATTACAAAAATATTTGTTGAAATATTTTATGAGAATTATCATTTAATATTTTGTATTCAAGTATGATTGCCAATGTTACATTTGCGTATAATATTAAAATTTAATTTTTATTTTTTGAACAAAAAAAGACTTCAATATACGTACTTAAGTTGCATACTTAATAAATCAGCAAACTTACAAGAACAAGAAAAAAAAAAAAAAACTTTATAACTTTTATTACAGTAAGGACTTTCAAAAGGGAAATAGATCCATTTTTTTTGTAGTCTTTATAAATATTGCTGTATTTTAATGATGCGTCTGACTTTTCATTTGTCATTATAGTAAAGCAAATCGAGCGTTATGTAAGGTGCAGCCCGAAAAAAATTGCTACACTGTACACACACTGACAAATAACACACACAACAATTTTGAACGAACACGCCTATGAGTATTCTGGGGATTTGCAACCTCCTACTTGAAGTTTGACGAAAGGTTTACAAATTTGTCATGTCCAGTTCTGTCATAGGCACGGATATTTTGGGTTGCCATTTTTCGCCGAGTTTCGAACCGAGTATATTTGGTCCTAAAAATCTTACCCTGCATTACAGAACCCAGCCTGCTAAATTTTTGTATATTTCCCTTCTAATGAAGAAATACTATATGAGCATGGATAGAACTCATGTGCCACTTGTGTATCACACGAACAGCCAACCGATGGACAGTGAGGGGAAACATTGCTTTCAGCAGAACTTCTAGGTATGACTATCCAGCATTTACCTACAGTTTGGGGAAAACCCGGAAACTCCCACTAAGTAGCTTGATTATCAATGCGAGAGATTAATCTCTGTTAGAAGTAAAATCTCAAAATAATGACATAATGCTAGAGAAAAACATTTGATATCAGTATAGGATACGTTCGAATACGTATTGGATTAATAAACATATTTGTCTTAGCTAAAAATTTTGTATATATATATATATATATATATATATCTTTGTTCCATGTACCCCATCTACAGCAATTTCATTTCTTAATTTAACAGTTACATCTGTGGGATTTTCTATATTAATATATAATTCATGAATTTTTTTACTAATATGTGTTATCATTTTCTAAATT
The DNA here is from genome assembly GCA_021605075.1 of Caerostris darwini. Lineage (NCBI taxonomy): Eukaryota > Metazoa > Arthropoda > Arachnida > Araneae > Araneidae > Caerostris > Caerostris darwini. The sequence continues at coordinate 4,325 of BPLQ01002738.1, forward strand.
TTATCGGTACGATTTATTTATACATTTATATAAATTGTATTGATAAAACATAGAAAATGATACTAAAATTCTTGTCTACAGCAATTTCCTTTCTTAATAAAACAGTTAGAACCTTGGGATTATCTATATTAATATATATTATAACTAATAATAAGTTACATTAATATGACAACGTCAAAGTTGTTTTATTGATATATCATCCTTTTTTTTAATATTTTATCTACACGATTTATATCTTTATATAAAGTAATGTGCTATTTTTTGTATTATTTGTATATATTCAATCCTTTTAAAATGATGTTATTGAATTCTTCGGAGTAGTATAGGTATATTAGTTTGTATTACGCGTTGTATTGGTATATCAAATTTATTGAAGTAATATTGGTGCAGTAGTTATATCTTATTATTATCATGATAATCAAATTACTGATGATAAGTTGTTTAATAATCGTTTCAAATAATTTATAAAAGAAAATAAGTATTTTACTTATTTATTAGAATAATTATTAATTTATAATAACTAACTCAACTATTAATACATCTTATCGTTTTTTATATTTATCGATACGATTTATATATTTATATAAAAAAATTATTATTTTTGTATTATTTGAATATATTAATTCATTTTAAATGATTTTATTGAGTTCATCGGAGTAGTATTGGTATATTAGTTTGTATTGAACGTAATATTGATATATTAACTGGTTTTGAGCATAGTATTAGTATATTAGTCTGTATTAAGCTTTGTATTGTACATTGTAAGCACTAGTTGATTTAAGCATTTTAAGCATTGTTAAGCACTGGTATATACACTTTATTGTAATAGTATTGGTGCAATAGTTATAATTGGTAGGGCATTAGTTGGTGGTATATTGGGGTATTAGTTAAATTTTATTATTATCTTGATAATCAAATTACTTATGATAAGTTATTTTATAGTCGTTTCAAATAATTTATAAGATAAAGAAAATTAATATAAGTACTTTATTTATTTACTAAAATAAATAAAGAACCTACATAAAGATAACGATTGTTCTATTCCAAAAAGCGTTTTCATTTGAATAACTTTTCAAATGCAAAAACTTTTTCCACAAACAAAATATATTATATTGGGATTATTTTAACATAAAACTCATCTGAGAGGAAAACATATTTCCCACTCTTTTGCGATGGACATATTTTTTCATTATTCCGATTTTTATGCTTTCACCCCAGTTTACAGCGTGAAAAGTTGAGGTCTTAGCATAACAATGCATACCAATTTGTATTCAAAGTTTTCCAGAATTTTATGTTTTCTCCAATTTAGGAGGATTTCTTTTTCCCAAAATAAAATACGATATCCTTTAGCGTTTCGTTTGTTTCTACTTTGGCCATAAATTTTATTTTGCTTTATAGTCTACAGTTTGTTATTTTTAAATCACTGCACATACCTTAAAATAAAGCTTTATTTCTTACTAATGTGAATTCCCAATGGAAATGTTATAAAATTCTGTAAAGTAATAGATTAAATTTACTACGAAAAATAAGTATACTTATTTCCAATTTTTAGCATTAAAAACAAACAGCTCTCAGAGTAAAAACAACGTTATAAATAAATAGCATATAAATCATTCGAAATAATAATGATGAGATTTTCCAATTTTGTTTGTTTTAAATTTTATATGTGTGATTTTTCGATCTCATAATATCTCCTTTAAGGTATAAAAACAAATATTTTTCGTTTTCTAAAATGTTATAAAAGTCTTTTTTAAAATATATCTATCTCTGTTCAGTTTTTAAACAAAACCTTCTTTAAATTGTTAAAGTAGAATTGCGAAATGTGCATTGGCTTTTAAATACTTTGTTTGTTAATTTGATTCTTTTTTCTTTTTCTTTCTGTTGTTGAATAAAATTGTTTCAAAAATTCTCGTATCGTGAAAGATATATATATATATATATATTTTTATTGTTGTTATTTCTTTTTAATTTATGACTGATGTTAAAAGAATCGTATTTTTAATTTTTTTTTACATCCATTATTTGTATTATACCTTTATTTCATTTTATGAAATTGCAACTTTGTAAGTTTTTAACAAATACTCAATACTTTACTTAAAATTCTAATGTATTAAAATTAAAAATGATTACAAGCAATAACATACTTCAAAAACAAACATAATTTTCAAAAAAGGTTTCAAATTTTTCCTAATATATATATATATTTTTTTTTATTGCCTTCATTTTAAGATATAGCTCCGAAAAAATTCCTTTTTTGTTCAAAAATTTAAATCATAGATACATTTTTTCATGTCTTTCTATTTAATTGATTTTCTTATTTTCTTTTTTGGCTACAAATTGCTATTTTGATATCAATCATAATTCATAAATAGTAAATTTAAATTTCTCTCATTACTTTCTGATACAAAAAGAAGAAACTTGAATGAAACTTTAATTATACTTATCTATTCTAAATACATCATTTCTAACTCAACTAGTAATTTTAAAATAGTTTCATTTTAATCATTGCGATAAAAAGTTCAGTGACAAGTAGTTCTTCAACATAAACAAATGGGTAGTATTTTAGTTATTGCAATCAAGCTCACTGCATTCTCGCCTCTAAAGTCAGGCTGCTTTGTGTGAGTTTTCCAGGTTTTCTCCAATACGACACGCAAATGATTAGTTGTTACCCCTAAGTGGCAAAAGGAAAGAAGGAATCCTTGTAAATTGAATTCCTTGTAAATTAAATTGAATCCTTGTAATTGATCCAAGAATTGAATTAATTCTTGAAATTTTGAATACAAATTGGTACACAGTATTATGATGTCATCTGAAACTGGAGCAAAAGCATAAAACTTCGTACGCTAAAATTTAAAGTATAAATTTTCACGCTGTAAGCTGGAGTAAAAGCTTAAAACATCATGCATGAGCCTCAACCGATATTTAACAAAGAAGAAGAATAGTATAATAGTACTCATTGCATTCACAACCGAATGTTTAAAAAGTTTATATTTTGTGAACTATTTTTTATAGATAGATACTGTGACATCTCGGCCTATACTAGACCTATAACGGCTTCAAGAAAAGAGCCATTTTCAAGTTCATGGGAACACTTTAAAATTTATTTTCAAACATTATATATATAAATGTATATGCACATAATACTATTTAAAAAATTGGAAATTAAAGACAATTTGATTCACAACAGCAATTTTCTTCAAGAACGGGGATTTTCAGAGTTATCGAGTTTATGACGAATGTAATTCACTGATCAGCGGTAGACCTTAATTATCACACGACGTGATACACGAAACCACAAGGAAACTTCGACCTGTTCAGTCACTTCAGAGAAAAAAAGAAAAACAACACTTCTGGTCGACTTGTCGCAGAACTCTCTCTCTCTTCTTCACCAAAATTCTCCTTTTAAGACAATTCGTTAAGTGGAAGGGGCCACCTTCCCTAACTTTTAATTGGTGTAGACATTTCTCAGCTCATAGTCTATCACCAATCACGATGGAACAACCCATGGTATATCAATTGGTTGATATTCAGTCTCTAATTGTTTCAACTTGTGAAGGTCGCACAAATATTTGCTAGTTTCCTGAGTTTCATTATACATGACACCGAATATCTGCTGTCAGATTTGAGTGACAGGTTGTTCTCATTAGTACAAAACACTAATTGCATGTAGTATAACTATCCACGATAAAGCTCGTTTGCTGTCAGATTTTAGTGTGGGTTTATTATATATTTTTCAAATAACATACATTCTTCTCTCCTGGGAATGAAATACCAAAACTCTTCTCTTGAGAAAAAGAGTGCTACAGTTCACATCGATTGGTTAAAAGGATACACATTTTAGCGTATATACGCAGTTATATATTATTATATAGTCATTAATATAGTTGTTATTATTGCTAACTATATATTATTATATATAATTTATATACACATGTTTATGTACAGCGTATATACCTCTTATAATTTTAAGAACATCATATTTATTATCTTTCTAAACTGAAGTTAAATGTACAAAATCTGTATTTCTGATAAAGTTTTAGCATATAAGTTATAAAAAAATTCAACAAGAAAATACAAAACTTTAACGATTAAAACAAAGATTATATTAAAATTTTACATAACACTAACAAGATGTCATTAATTCTTTTAGACACTACGGAACAAAATCTTTAACTAGTGCATATTAATATCTAAACTAAAATATTTAAACCAAGAATGGGAAGAGTGAATATTAATTTAATTTTCATTATAAAGTATAAGTAACTAGAAATCAAATTTTAAATCTGTCAGAACTTATTTTATTCTTAGCGTCGTAGTGATTTCGAGTTTGGTATATCACAACAGAGATAGGAAAGGTTTCATTTCATCTTCTGCTGAGGAAGAACGCTTTTTTCTTTCTTTCTTTCTTTGATCTGAGAATAACTTCTTTCCAATTTTGTTTGGTTTCTTGAGAGCTTTTGATAACTTTTTCAAAGCTATTTTTATGAATTTTTTTTCCAGATCTTTCTACTCTTTTGTTATTACTTTGCTTCTTTTTCTTCTAGTGGTAGGTTTATACGATGGCAATGTTAACACTAAAGCCATTCCAAATTTCGCGTATTTTCAAAGCCTAATAGATATTTCACAACGGAAAGATATTTTAAAGGAATGTTTCAGTAGACATGATTACAAAAAAATAGATTTTTGAAACAGATCAACAGAATTTTTCTTGTTAAACTCAAAATAATGTTATAAATAAACATCTATTTCATTTTTGCCAATGATTAGTTTCTCAGGAGGAATATATACATTCTCTATCGTAGTTAAAACATTAATTGTTAAAATTGTCAAAATAATATGAGATATTGTTATATATAACTTGGTTAAACATATATCTTAAATCCAGAAAATTTATTTACATTTATGGTAATTCAATTTCTGCTACATACTTTAATTTCTAGTCTAAAATTTTATAGCAATTATATAATTTTCATTGAAAACGTTGTTCACAAATATTACTTTTTATTAGTTTATAATTGCGATGTCACAAAAATTCAGAAAATGCCTACCTATCTACAAAGGCTTATTATAATACGTTGTAAATAAGTCATATTTATACTTACACACACATACACACACAAATATATATATATATATATATATATATATATATATATATGGGATTTGTTTGTCTGCTAATCAGCAGACAGCGACACATTATGGGATATGCGACTTTGACAGAAACTGTTTACCATGTGGGGAGTGTCGAACTTTGAACTCTGACCTCAGGAGAAGGAAACAGACCTCTGTAGATGAGAGGATAGAAAGGCTGCCCAGCAACGAGAGAACTTGAAGTGTACTTGAAGGGTGTCAAATAAATACTATTCAAGATTCAATTATCGCGCAGTGTTATAAATAACATGAAACGCAATTTAAGTAAAAAAAAAATCACTTATCAGAGATTCTGTTCTAGGCTGACCAAGAGCAATAATTAACGTTCGATTACCATTTTCTATCATCCACTCAAGCAAGCCCAGGAACGACCACAAAAGAATTTATTTTATACCTCCTGGTTCAGAATGCGCAGACCAGCTACACCCTGTTAGGTAGGTTCAACATAAACTTGAATTAGGCCTTCTATTGTTGCAAAAATGCGTCACGTGGTCAAACTTTTGAGAAAAAAAAATCAATGGTCTGTTTCCAATTTTCTTCTATTTCCTATAGATTCCGTTTAAGTTGGTGTAGCCGTTGCATTCATCAGAACTCAAAGGAAAGAGATCGTTTACTGTTTACTAGATATAACCTGACCCAGATATAACCTGAACTTTGACGACTCTATTTTCCAAAGTTGTCCATTAAATTGGTGTCGTCTTCATGTTCATTGGAACCCAAGGGGATGAAATCATGTTCTGTTTACTGATGAATCCAAATATTGATTTATCATTCTTTAGATACAACCTGAGCAATGACTAAACATGGTTTGATATGAAAGGAACGAGGTATACATATTGGACCTTATTTCGTTCCTATTGAGTGCAACTGCCCATAATTCAGATTGTTTAATCTAGGGATAATAATTTTTGGATAAATCATCAAATATGCCCACACTGAACTGTACATCTCTGAAGATATTTTTAATTCAATCTGAGATATGCGAACGAAGTATTGAAACCCTATCTAAGGCTGTTTATGGGTGATGTGGGGCCATATATCTCACTAACGGAGGACAATACTTGCCTACGTCAGATATCTATGGTGTCAGAATTCTTGGAAGAAGAAGATATTACTCGAATTAATATGGCATACTACTTATAAGATTTTAATTCTTAAGATTAAAGGGAAGGGTGATTTAAACCAAATTACAGTTCGCCGAAAATCGTAGAACCTTCTAAAGTTTAAAATGCACTATCAGGAGAGTGACATGTAGGTTCACAAAACTTGATTAGCATATATGTAAATACACTGGTAATGAACATAATAATATGAACTAATGAACAAAATAATATGAACTAATGAACAAAATAATATGACCTAATGAACATAATAATATATTCACTAGTTTCGCCGTTCTATCAGGTGATCATGCATACTCTTATTGCAAAACAGATAAAAGCAATGACAGGAGCAATGTCACAAGTAAATTTATCGCCATAAATTTGATTTTAAATTAAATATATTGAGATTAATCAATTGGCCAGAACATGATTTATATTAAATAAAGCGTGTGTACGAATTGTGTTTAAACATTCTTTAAAAAATAATATTTAAGTTATTTCTGTCAATATCCAATAATTTGAAGAGCAGTGAATATTTAAACTATAATTTAAAAATTAAGACAAAAACATTTAACAATGTAAAATATTAAACATTATATTAGGAAAATCGTTGGATAAAAGTTAAAAGAAAACAAAATATTATTAAGTATTAATGCATTTCATCTTTTCCCCAGTTTCTTCAAACCCAATAGCTGCATATTTTCTGTGGAAAAAAAAGTAAAAGTAGAATAATTAATGAGTAGTTACGAATACTTTCCAATCTATAAATTTGAATTTACTCCATCTGCATATCCTATCTGGCACATTCGAAACGCGAAAGAAAATTATTGCCTTCTGAATGAAGGAGAGAAACGAAAAGATTGGCCCGGGAAAAATAACTGAAAGACCACAAACGATTTCCCGACTTCTTTAAAGTTGTATAAAATGGCGATAAATTTCCTATTCCAATCATTGGACTGTTATCTCCAAGGTCAGGAGGAATGAATAATGACATCGTCATGCATAATGTAAATCGCAGTTCTGACACGTGATAGTCTTCCAGAGAAATGATTGGTGGGCTCGAGCCACGGTCAGAGGAAGCGACAACTCTGGGGAAGATCATAAAAAAGATCGTGGAAGCTTTTGACAAAGTGAGAAATATGGGCTTTAGAAATAAATGTAGATTGTGTTAAATTCTTTTTCCGCGGTTACTGTTTGAGCAAGGAGTATTTTGATGGTAAGAACGGATTCTATTTTGACTGACTTACCAAAAAGGAATATTTCTCTCGAGTTTTCCATGGTAAGGTGGATACTGTATGCGTTGGAAAGACTTATTCCACAAATCAGAATGTATTTTTTGGCTTATTTAAAGATACGAATCTGGATATTTACTTATATTTATTTGAAATCCAGGTTTTGGTGAATGAAATCGAATATTTACCACGGCATGTCAGAAATTTATATTTAAAATGTTGCTTTCTGAGGTTTTCAAAGTTATTTTTTTTAATTAATTTATTTCACATGACATAACAGTAAACACGCAACATTTTGTTTTGCATTAATCAAAGTTATAGTAGTAGAAAAAAAGTATCGAACAACTTAAATAATGGAAAGATAATTAAATCATAGTGAAATATAAATTCCAAAAACTCTTGACTGCTGTTGGAAATGATAATCCAAACATATAAAAAATATGATTATTTAGAGTTAAAAACTAGGATGTCATTTTACTTTGAATAAATCCATTTTGTTTATTTTTATTTTTTAAAGAAATATTATTGAACGAAAAATTAACGAAAAGGTTTTGATATAAAAATGTCGATAATAAAAGTTATTTTTCGCATTAAATCGTATAAATATATGTAATGATAAAGCTCACAAATAAATGAATTATTTGCATTGCGGAACATTTTATAATCATAAAGGTTATTTATTTTATCAATGTTTTTCAAATCTTGTAAATACTGAGGAATTTGATAAACTTTTTTGATAACTTTTTAATAATAATACATGATAAAAAAACGCATTGCAAATTATATATGCGAGCCAATTATTCTCAGCAATTTTAAGAATTAAATTATCATTTAGGAAAAATTTTCTTCTTCCAAAATAGCAGAAATGCCCACAACGATATAGACAGATTATAATAGTCTAGAAATGAATTAGTGATTATGAAGTGATGAAATCCAAATCCCATCAAATTTGAAATTTCTCTGCCAAACGCTTAGAATTACATTATGAGGAAAACATTTTGCACTTTATTAGTGTTGTTTCTCACGTCTGGAAAAGGATTAAATCAGCAAAATTTACATAATACTTTTAAGACGTCTGATCTTTCTCCATTTATTTGTTTATTTGTTGCATAACTTGCGACTAGATGATGGAAACTGTCTTTTACACGCAATAAAAATACAAAATTAGATAATAACGTTAGGATATATGCAATAATTAACGATGTTATTATATAAAGTAATATAATAGTATTCGTAATTGAGATTCTCACCTTAGTATGTCTGAAATAGTACTGTGGTGAGAGCAAATAACTATTAACTAATAAGTAACTGTGGTTTTAATTCTTCTAAAGAAAGAAAACCACAATTCAACAAATTTTATTCTTTTTTTTAATAAAAATATCATTAAAATTTATAGCCCACTTAAATACATTTTTCCAACTTATTATTTTTATAATCCCCTCAATACATTCATAATTAACTAATAAGTAGCTTTGGTTTTAATTCTTCTAAAAAAAGAAAACCACAATTCAACAAATTTTATTCTTTTTTAATTATCAAAATTTATAACTCACTTTAATATCGTTTTCTGAGTTATTTTTTTTTTCAATTCCCTCAATACATTCATAACAACTCAACTCCAATTCTTACTAATGCCCCTTTTTATTCGTTCAAGCACGGGATGACTCATGACCTTTTTATAATCACGTCTCCAAGCTAGCCATCAAGAGTTCTGAATGTCTTCCACTGCGTCTAATGGGAATGCTGTAATCCCGGGCATAAAACATTGGACCACCCTTTCCACCGACCCCCAGGAGGGAAACGACATAAAAAGGGTCGTTAATCTGGTCTCCCCGACCCTCGAGTGGACGAAGCCCCTGATCTGGAATGATTGATACGGATCTGGACACATTGTCTTCCATCGTCTTGATAATGCGATGCACACAAGATGTTCTGGGAGGTAATTGTTTCCGCGCCATGTAATCACGGTCTGATATCTGTGATGGGACTGTTTACGAAAAGTATGGTAGCACTTACTTCATTTGCATGACTTCACAATTTAAAGGGGACAAAAACAGAACACTAAAGGGCAATGGTTTTAAGTGGAATAATTTAAATAGGTAATTGTAGAAATCTTTTTTAATATTTTTACTGCAGTTATAAAAATTTTATTTTGATAATAGGTATTTCGAGTGCCTATTGACAAGCAAACAATTTATTTCTTTTTGCTATAATTAAACAGTTTTATGTTCATAAGTTATTTGAATTCTTCTATAATAGTAGAATACGTTGCACAATAAGTACGAAGGAAATTGCAGATTTGATTTTTGTTAACATGCTGCACTAAAAATGATTTGAAATCACAATCATCTTGGATCATTATAAAGCATAGTTAAATGATACTAAGATATTAAAAAAATTTCTTAATAGTTATAAGACGCTTTTTTTATATCTAAGTATCATTTAACGATGCTTTATAATGATCCGAGACGATAGTGATTTCAAATCATCTTGAATTATTATAAAGCATAGTTAAATGATAATTAGGGAAATTTGGATAGTTTGTCAATATTCTTAAAAAGTACTAAGCGAAAGCAAAGATGCAGTTATCTAATATACAATACATAACCATACACTGGCTTGTAAGTGGTGTATATATATATTGGAACACATGTGTGACTATAGAGATTGTTTTTCTATAATTTTGCATATAGAGATTAATTTTCAATAATTTTGCATATTGAAATTAACTTTCTATAATTTCGCATGCAGATATTAATTTTCTATAATTTTGAATGCAGAGAAAATAATTTTCTTTAATTTTGCATATAGAGATTAATTTTAATTTTGCATATAAAGATTAATTTTCTGTAATTTTGCATGTAGAGATTAATTTTCCATAATTCTGCGAGTAGAAATAAAAAAAGTATCAAAAGTACAGTGAAATTTTTCAGTTTCAAATCCAGATTGCTGTAGGTTGAAATATGTTCAACTTATAGAAACAGAAAAGATACTCAAATTCGTAGAGTTAAACCTCGGCAAGTTCATACAAGAGTCAAGCCAAGTTTATTGAGGTATAATTAAAGTTTAATTGCTTCTCAGCTTTATCTTGACCCTCATGTAGGCAAAGAATTCCGAGGAATGCTGTTTTCAACATCTTGTTGTTTGCATCCTGCTCCCTCCCCTTCCCCTCACGCATGATATCCCATTTAGCATTCTTCATAAACAATGGATCAGAGATTTAGTAATTAGTTATTGACTTTAGCTTTTTATTTTCGAAGTACGCTGATATGGGCAGAGCCGATAACTCATTTCTTGCCGTCCAATCTCAGAAGACTACTGTGGGCGCAAAGGTGCAATGGTCTGAGCAGATATCAAAATGGATGGGCGCGCTTTGTCTTTGTCAGAGCTATGTGACTGCTGTGAATTATAGGGGCACGACGAAATATTTTTCACTTTGAAATATTTTTCATGGGTGCAGTTGAACTTGATTTCATTTCAGTGGATGACAGTACACTTCGGTATAGGGCCCATTGGTTCAACGGATTTTTTGAAACATTACCGCATACATTGGATGAATCGGTCAGCAAGAATAAAAGACTTAAACTCTTCAAACCTGTCTCGGACACTCTAGGGAGGGTAATTTTAACACTATTTCCACTTAAGCAGTTTCTTAAAACATTATCGTTGCAAGTGTCTGATTGACTATGATAATAACACATAAACTGCCTGATTTCCATTGTGGAAAACATTTTGAGAACTGTATATTTTAAGGGTGGGTACTCTTATTACATATTTTACTTTCATATTGTAGGTTCTGTTTTGAAAGTTTTAGCACTGAAGAGTTTTGCTTACGTTTATCCTTGCATACTATTACTGTTGTATGATTACTTTTTTTGGACATAAAAATATGCAGCTCTTGCACAATTTCAAATTACTTCAATAATTTTAAATATAAGATAATTTTTACTTATTAAGGATCACCAGTATTTTTAGCAAATAAATTTTATGGATTAAATCAGTATATATTTCTAATTTAATTTTTTTTTAATTCAAGTGAAATTTGTTCATCAGTCTTTAAAATTAAAAGAATCGAATTATATTTGTTCTACTCAATTACATTTTGTAATTCGTAAAGTTTTGAAACAAAAATTGATTGCAAATTTCAGAGTATACAAATTTAATTTATAAAGCTTTTTGCTAGTTCTAAAGCCAAAAATTTAAACTATACATACAAATAATTCAACTATAGCATGAAAAAACAAAAAAGTTGAAACTATAAATATTTACACTATTTCAAGCATTTAACATTTTTGAAACTCTTCAAAAATTTTGAAGAAAAAAAAAAAAGAGTATAAAAGATAACATCTGACAAAAATGCGTTCGAAAATGATGAAACTGCTTTTTTCTACACGCCTGATTTAATTTTCTGTGTCTATCCTTGGTTGAAATGCTTTAGAAAATGAACTACTACATAAGCTCGAAAATCCAAATTTGCTCTTCGATTTCTTTGATACTATTTCTCAAAAGAAAATATCTCTGTTTTTCGCCATTTCTTTTTTTACTCGTTTTTTTCTTTACTTTACTTTCAATCTTTTTACTGAAATCTGAACATGACACAGAAGAAACTATTTCAAATTTATTAGGAAGTTTTGAATCCTGGAAATAAATAAATGCCTTCTGGAGGACTGCGACATCGTTTCAAAATTGATGCAACTGAAATCATGGCTGTCTTTATTTATTCTTCGCCGAACTTCTTTTCTTTATCCCCAGCTCAAACATTATTTCAAGAATTGTGTCTCTTAAAATAAGTTCTGACAGCACCGATTTTTCTTCTTGCCCCAAGACTGCATTAGCTGTAAACTGTTTAAATTATTCATAACTTGTAAAACATATATTTATTCTTGTTTTATGAATAAAGTTGTTCCGATGAAGGCCCGATAATATATTCTTTTTTATTTTTTTTACTTTTATTTTTCGTTAGTTCCTTTTTTTTTGTGATTATTTTCTCGTTTTAATGAAATTAAAAGAAAAATTTTGGATGGTATTTTTATTAATTTTGATTTATTCATTTTTGATAAAGACTTTGTATTTTTTATTTTTTTGAAATGATAATAGATAATGAAAATTTCGGTTTTGTGGCTGTTCATCTACCACGCTTTTTATTACGATATTTCTTTAGGATACTTTTAGGTTTTCCAAAATTATTTATTTGTGATTAAATAATTGTGGCATTAAATTACATAATTTGTGATGGCTTATAAACTTCATTTAGCTATATATTTCGTTTAAGCTTATTATTCTTTTAGACGAACAATAATCTATAATAATGCAATTTTAAAAGTAATTTAAATAGCAATTTAATAGCAATGCAAATAGTATAGTGTTATATTATTTATTTGATCTTGACTTAATTTTTAATAAGCAATATTATTTGAATATAATATTTTAAAAAGATGTACAACGATCCACCATTATTTACTTTTATTTTTCGTTAGTTCCTTGCTTTTTTGGTTATTTTCTCGTTTTAATGATATTAAAAGAAAAATTTTGGATGGTATTTTTATTAATTTTGATTTATAAAAATTTTTATAAATTTTTTTTTTTTTTTTTTTTTTTTTTTTTTTTTTTTTTTTTGGAAATGATAATAATGAGGAAAATTCCATTTTCGTGGCTGCTCCTCTACCTTCTACTATAATAGAGCAATTTACTTAATCATAACAAATATTATAGTGTAATATTTTTTCTTTGATCTTGATTTAATTATTAATAGGCAACATTATTTGAATATAATATTTCAAAAAGGTATAAAATGATCCAGTATTTTTTATTTTTATTTTTATTCATCGTTAATTCTTTTTGATTATTTTCTCGTTTTAATGAAATTAAAAGAAAAATTTTGGATGGTATTTTTATTAATTATGATTTATTCATTTTTGATAAAGACTTTGTATTTTTATTTTTTTGAAATGATAGTAGATAATGAAAATTTCAGTTTTGTGGCTGCTCATCTACTACGCTTTTTATTACACTATTTCTTTTAGGAGTATAATTATGTATGACTAAATAATTTTGGTATTAAATTACGTAATTTGGGATGACCTATAAACTTCATTTAGCTATTTAATTTGTTTAAGCTTGTTATTCTTATAGACGAAAAATAATCTATAATAGAGCAGTTTTTTAGTCACAGCAAATATTATAGTGTAATATTTTTTTTTTTGATTTTGACTTAATTATTGTTAATAAGCAATTTTGTTTGAATATAATATTTCAAAACGGTATAAAATAATCCAGTATTTCTTTTTTTTACTTTTATTTTTGTTAGTTATTTTCTTTTTGGTTATTTTCACGTTTTAATGAAATTAAAAGAAAAATTTTGGATGTTATTTTTATTTTTTTTTATTTATACATTTTTGATAAAGACTTTGTACTTTTTTTTATTTGAAATGATAATAGATAATGAAAATTTCAGTTTTGTTGCTGCGCATCAACCACGCTTTTCCTTGCACTGATTTATTTTAGGAGTGTACTTATTTATGATTAAATAATTTTGGTATTAAATCACATAATTTGTGATGTTCTATAAACTTCATTTAGCTACTTATTTTGCTGAAGCTTATTGTTCTTATATAAGAAAAATAATCTTTAATAGAGCAATTTGTTTAACTAATATAAATATTATAGTGTAATATTTTTCTTTGATCAAGTCTTAATTATTACTAAGCACAATTATTTGAATATAATATTTCAAAATGGTATACAATGATAAAGAATTTTTTTTATTTTAATTTTTCATTAGTTCCTTTTTTCTTGGTTATTTTCTCGTTTTAACGAAATTAAAAAAAAAAAAAAAAAAAAATTGAATGGTATTTTTATTAATTTTGATGTATGCATTTTTGATAAAGACTTTGTATTTTTTTATTTGAAATGATAATAAATAATGAAAATTTCAATTTTGTGGCTGGGCATCTACCATGTTTTTTTTACACTGTTTTCTTTTGGGAGTTTATTTATGTATGATTAAATAATTTTGGTATTAAATCATATAATTTGTGATGGCCTTTAAACCTTTTAAGATCTTAATTATTTATATTTAAATTTTACTTTTTAAATTTTTAGTAGATATTAAAAACCTAAAAAATGCAAATATACTTGACTTATAAGCTTTTTACCACAATCCGAAGTACTTAAAAAAATTCTGATATCTATGTACTAGTTTCGAGTACCATTATTAAAATTGTGTACATTTACAATACAATATTTAATTTCCTTTCACGATTAAATGCAATAAAATAAATTAATCAGAAGGTTTCATGAAGCTTATGATAACATGTACCTGTTTCAAAAATCTGTAATTCGACTGAAGTTAAGCCAATAACCCTTCAAGGCCTGATTTTTTTTTTTTTTTTTTTTTTTTTTTTTTTTTTGTATTTAAATTTTACTTTTTTTTTATAATTTTTAGTAGACATTGACTCTAATGATACTAAGAAAAATAATTAGAATATTCTATTCCCCGAGACAAGGAAGAGGGTACCAGCATGATCACCGGGTTAGGATTTTCCATGAAAAAATTTTAAAATTGCATTACCCGCATGATAACTAATACAGATATAGCGTAATATTTTTTCTTTGATCTTGACTTAATTATTAATAAGCAATTTTATTTGAATAAAATATTTCAAAAAGAAATGCAATGATCCATTATTTATAAACCAAAGTTATACAATTTCACAGAGAGAGAAGGAAAAAAATTAATTTTACTAGTTATCATAATAGTTTCTAATGAAATAATTATTGGTCAGTCTTTTTATCACTTCACAACGGTTGTTAATTAGGGTGGTACAGTATACTAAAATCGATCAGTATACTGTACCACCATACTGTCTCCGTAATAGAGAAATTCACACTGAGCCTAAAATAACTTCTGATTATACATAAATAATATAGTTAACCCAAAAGAATTTTGATCTTGAATGTCTAAAGGTAAGGTTAATTGATTTCTTCGATTGTTTGCTAAAGTATTATAGTAATTTTTCTTTAATTTTCTAATCTTCTATATCAAACATTTGAAATTAGTAAATTCCATAAATTAGTTATTTAGTAATATATAAAAGCAATTTTTTTGACAGCAGCAAATATAATAGTGTAATATATTTTTTTTTTATCTTGACTTAAATATTAATAAGCAATTTTATTCGAATATAATATTTCAAAGACGAATACAATGACCCAGTATTGAAAAAAATTACAGTTATAAAATAAAATGTATATACAGTTGTAAAATTTCACTAGAGAGAGACAGAGAAAAATTAATTTTACTCCAGTTATCATAATATTTTATAATGAAATGAATATTGTGATTTTTCTCCATGGGCATTCTTATTATTTCACAACGGTTGTTAGTTAAGGTGGTAGAGTATACTAATATCATTCAACTCTCTCTTTAATAGAAAGATTCAACTAAAAATAACTTCCTACATAAAATACATAAATAATAAGGTTAATCCAAAAGAATTTTGATCTTGAATGTCAATAAATGGAATTAATTAATCTCTTCGATTTTGTACTGAAGTGTTATAGTATTTTTTTTCTTTAGTTTCTTTTATCTTTTGCACCTACAATCTTTTGACTCACCCGAAACAATTCTTGATGGAAAAGTTTCCTGTACTGATTAAAATTGAACAGTACTAACTCGTAGCTCGCAAAGCCTCTAATTAAGGAATAAAGTAGCAGGTTGGCAAATGAATGTATTGCTTTCAAACGATAGAATTTCATACAAAAACATTTTTTACTTGCTTCATTTTAAAGTTAAATAAAATGAATTCAATATAGGAAATGAAAAAGTTAAATAAAAATTATTTTCTAATTAGGTTTTAGGAGATTTTGAAATCCAAACAGCAAATATTTTAAAACAAAATGTATGCTTTTACTTCAAGAGAAGCGCTATAATTTGTTTAAAATTTAATTTAAAATCTTTTATATGTTTTGGAATTTTTTAATGTTTTTAGGTTATTCAGTTATGACATCAAATTACGGAATTTTGTGTAATTTCCATATTTTTAATCATCCCTGTTCTTTACAATTTACCATCTCTTTCCTAAAATTCTGCTTTTCTTACTAAAGTAATCAGTTTCATTTCATAAGATTAATATTTTTCTAAGTAGCTGTGAACCATCCTAAGGAATAAAAATAAATTTATATCCAATTTAAATTAATGAATAAATTATTTTAGTAAACAATTTTTTTCGTTTTTTCGTCTTTACTAAAAAAGCTATATTAAAAAGAACTGAATTTACGTAATTTAAAAAAAAGAAATAAATAAATATTAATTATAGTAATCTAATCTCTTATAAAGAATTTAGAATTTATTATGGTAAATTTAATAAATTGAAAAATTATATTTACTTAAATGTATTACTAGTAATTATATCTGTAGTAAATTTTATTTTCTATCAAAATGTAACTAAGGGGCAAATAATTTTAACGTTTAGCATACATTTTTAAATTATTGAATCGGATTCATGGCTTAGTGATATCTTCTACTTCTATTCGTTTGAAGGACAATTTTTTGATTACTACTTTGTAAAATTATTAATAATAATCTAATCCCTTATAAGGAATTTAGAATTTATTATGGTAAATTTAATAAATTTAAAAATATATATATAGGTACTTAAATGTATTAGAAATTATAAAAAAAAAATTTGTTTTTTACTTTCTATGAAAAAGTAACTAAGGGACAAATAACTTTAATGTTTAAAATACTGTTTTAAAATTATTGAATTGTAAAAATGGCTTAGTGATACCTTGCACTTCTATTCGTTTGAAGGACGATTGTTTGATGTAAACGTGTGTAAAATTATTAATTCAATGGTTAAAATACGGTTTTAAAATTCATGAATGTGATTCATAGCTTAATGATAATTTGCACTTTTATTCGTTTTGAGGACAATTGTTTGATTACTACTGTGCAAAATTACTAATAATAATCTAATCTCTTAAAATGAATTTACAATTTATTATGGTAAATTTAATAAATGAAAAAATTATATTTACTTAAATGTATTACTAGAAATTATATGTGTAAAAAATTTTATTTTCTTTCTATCAAAAAGTAATTAAGGGACAATTTTAATGTTTAAAATATGATTTTTAAATTCTTGAATCAGATTCATGGCTTAGTATTATCTTGCACTTCTATTCGTTTAAATGACAATTGATCTATTACTCGTGTGTACACGTTGCTGCCATTGCTCTAAAAAACGAATACAGTCGATCTGAATTGATAATGAATATTTTGTTTTGTTTAATGCAGACTGGGATTTGCTTGGAACAATAGTTGTCTTAAGGAGTATTGTATTTCTCATCATACCACGAAGACGTTGACGAAATAGTAGTCGTAAGAAGACTCATATTACATAAGTAACTTACTATTACGAAGACTACTATTACTTAAGTAACTTACTATTACGAAGACTGTTATTGCATAAGTAACTTACTGTTATGAAGACTACTATTACATAAGTAACTTATGTTACGGAGACTACTATTAAATAACTAACTTACTATTACGAAGACTACTATTACATAAGTAACTTACTATTACGAAGACTATTATTGCATAAGTAACTTACTGTTATGAAGACTACTATTACATAAGCAACTTATGTTATGGAGACTACTATTAAATAACTAACTTACTATTACGAAGACTACTATTACATAAGTAACTTACTGTTACAAAGCCTACTATTACATAAGAAACTTACTATTAAGAAGACTATTATCACGAAAATTACTATTATTTGATAAAATTGAGAATATACGTTTCAGGCAATAGCTGTTGTAAAAGCAAGTGCATTGAAACTATTTCTTATAGCTCTTCAAATATATTTCTGAAATATTTCTGCACACAAAAAATTATTGCTTATGTATCTTTTGTACAACAATATCACATATCATACCGTTTAAACTATAGATAATCGTACTTTTTGTTTCACACCCCCGCATTAGCTTGCTTCAATGAATATCTTTCCTTTTGTTCTTTCGAGCAAAAACTTTTACAACTAGCATTGGAAATGCAAATACAAACGACAAGAGAAACTGAACTTTCGGCTAACATTTGCAATACCTTCAACTAAACGCTTCCGTGTTCTACTACTCCTGGAGAATTTCAATATTTGAAACTTGCTCGCTCTTGTGTGTCTCCGTGCAAGAATAACTTTCAGAAATGCAAGGTCTTCCATGGATTCAAACTAAAGTCAGGAAAAAAGGTATGCAAAGTTCACTGGATGGCGTAAAAAATACAATATTTTTATGCCTTATCTCATGTGAAACATTGTAGATGAAATTTTTTTATTCTGTCATGCATTTTTTCCAAAGTTCCGAAGAGAAAGGGGGAAAAATAGTATTTATAACTATTCTACTGTAAGAAATAATTTCTACTCCACAAGAAGAAACTTATCTTATTTCTGTTTAACAATATATTTGCTTGTAAAGAAGTATGGCAAAAAAGAGCTTTGCTTTTATCCACAATGTTTTTCTCTGTTTTGGAATACTTAACTTCATATGTAGATAGAACGCATATTAAAATAAAAAATATTAAAAGTTTTATTTCTATTTTATACTTTTAAACATTTCTGCAGAACTTTGCATCAAACTTTTCAAATAAGATGTAAAAGGATTTTTAACTTTTTAATCACTTTTCATAAAATTTCAGTATATATTGTTTTAAGAAGAATAAATAAAATAATTTAAAAGAAACGTGCTCAATATAAGAAGTAAAATTCTATCAATAAATTCAGGATACAATGAATATCATAAGAATGAAGATTCATGAAGTATTTGTTGGAAAAGCAACTTTAAAGAGAAGTAGAAAGAAGATTCTGACTTAAAAGTAGTCTTAAGAAGACAGCTTTTGTGTAAGTAACTTACTATTACGAAGGCAGCTATTGCGTAAGTAACTTACTATTAAAAAGACCACTATTACTTAAACTACTATTACTTATGAAATATCCTATATATGCTTCATGCACTAGTTGTTGGAACCGCAACTGCACTCAAACAATTTCCTATGTATTCATAAATATATTTCTGAAATATTTCAGCACACAAAAAAATCATTGCTCATGTATCTTTCGTATTACGATATCACATATCATTCCGTTTAAACTATAGATATTCGCAGTTTTGTTTCACACCACCGCATTAGCTTGCTTCAATGAATATCTTCCCTTTTGTTCTTTCGAGCAAAATCTTTTCCAACTAGCATTGGAAATGCAAATGCAAACGGCAAGAAAAGCGAACTTTCGGCTAACATTTGCAATACCTTCAACTAAACGCTTCCGTGTTCTACTCTACTCCTGGAGAATTTTAATATTTGAAACTTTCTCGCTCTTGTGTGTCTCCGTGCAAGAATAACTTTCAGAAATGCAAGATCTTCCATGGATTCCAACTAAAGTCAGAAAAAAAGTATGCAAAGTTCAGTGGATGGCGTAAAAAATACGATATTTTTATGTCTTATCTCATATGAAACATTGTAGATGAATTTTTTTTTTTTATTCTGTCATGCATTTTTTCCACAGTTCCGAAGAGAAAAGTGGGAAAAAATAGTATTTAAATCCATTCTACTGTGAGTAATTATTTCTACTGCACAAGAAGAAGCTTATCTTATTTCTGTTTTACAATATATCTGCTTCTAAATATGTATGACAAAAATAAGCTTAACTTTTATCCATGATGTTTTTCACCATTTTGGAAATATTTACCTTCATATACCTTCATATATTACCTTCATATACCCTCATATTACCTTCATATACCCTCATATTACCTTCACATATATTATAATACAAAATATTAAAAGTTTTGTTCCTAACTGACATTGTTATACCTTTCTGCATAAATTTACATCAAACTGATCAAATAAGATGTAAAAGGATTTTTAAATTTTTAATCCATTTTCATTAAATTTCACTACATATCGTCTTAATAAATACAATAATTATATGTTGTGAAGACTACTATTACATAAGTAACTTACTCCTACTATTACGAAGACTACTAGTATTTCATAAGTAACTTACTCGTCCTATTACGAAGACTACTATTACATAAAACACCTACTCGTAATATTACGAAGACTATTATTACATAAAATACTTACTCGTACTATTAGGAAGACTACTATTGCATAAGTAACTTACTCGTACTATTAGGAAGATTACTATTACGTAAATTACTATTACTTAATACAATTCAGAATATACGTTTCACGTACTAGTTGTTGGAATAGCAAGTGCATTGAAAAAATTTCTTATGTATTCTTAAATATTTTTCTGGAATATTTATGTACACAAAAAATTATTGCTTGCGAATCTTTCATATTACAATATCACATATCATTCCGTTTAAACTGTAGATATTAGCAGTTTTGTTTCACACCACCGCATTAGCTTGCTTCAATAAATATCTTTCCTTTTGTTCTTTGGAGCAAAAACTTTTCCAACTAGCATTGGAATTGCAAATACAAACGGCAAGAAAAGCGAACTTTCGGCTAACATTTGCAATACCTTCTACTAAACGCTTCCGTGTTCTACTTACTACTCCTGGAGAATTTCAATATTTGAAACTTGCTCGCTCTTGTGTGTCTCCGTGCAAGAATAACTTTCAGAAATGCAAGGTCTTCCATGGATTCAAACTAAAGTCAGTAAAAAAGGTATGCAAAGTTCACTGGATGGCTTAAAAAATACGATATTTTTATGTCTTATCTCATATGAAACATTGTAGATGAAATTCTTTTATTCTGTCATGCATTTTTTCCAAAGTTCCGAAGAGAAACGTGGAAAAAATAGTATTCAAATCTATTCTACTGTAAGAAATAATTTCTACTACACAAGACTTATTTTTGTTTTACAATATATTTACTGGTAAATACGTATGACAAAAATAAGCTTTACTTTCATCCACGATGTTTTTCTCGATTTAAGGAACGATTGCATACATATATAGATAGATTTTATATTAGAATAACAATTTCAAGAGGTTTCTTCCTGACTTACATTTTTATACATTTCTGCATAAATTTACATCAAACTGACCCAATAAGATGTAAAAGAATTTTTTAAATTTTAATCACTTTTCGTGAAATTTGACTATATACTGTCTTTAGAAAAATAAATAAAATAATTTAAAAGAAACGTATTGTCCAATATAAAGAGAAATCTGGTTCTATCACTAAATTCCGGTTGCATTGAATAATATAACAATGAAGATTCCTTGCGATTGCATTAAATAATTTCAATATTTCATTGAATTACAAATGTATAGTCAGTAAAAGATACAAATATAACTACTATTAGGAAGACTACAATTACGTAAATTAGTACTTAATAAAATTGAGAATACACGTTTTATGTACTAGTTGTTGGAATAGCAAGCTCATTGGAGCAATTTCCTATGTATTCTTAAATATATTTCTGAAATATTTCTGCACACAAAAAATTATTGCTCGTGTATCTGTTGTATAACAATATCACATATCATTCCGTTTAAACTATAGATATTCGTACTTTTTGTTTCACACCACCGCATTAGCTTGCTTCAATGAATATCTTCCCTTTTGCTCTTTCGAGCAAAAACTTTTCCAACTAGCATTGGAAATGCAAATACAAACGACAAGAGAAACTGAACTTTCGGCTAACATTTGCAATACCTTCAACTAAACGCTTCCGTGTTCTACTACTCCTGGAGAATTTCAATATTTGAAACTTGCTCGCTCTTGTGTGTCTCCGTGCAAGAATAACTTTCAGAAATGCAAGATCTTCCATAGATTCAAACTAAAGTCGGGAAAAGGTATGCAAAGTTCACTGGATGGCGTAAAAAATACGATATTTTTGCGTCTTATCGCATATGAAACATTGTAGATGAATTTTTTTATTCTGTCATGCATTTTTTCCAAAGTTCCGAAGAGAAAAGTGGAAAAAAATAATATTTAAATCTATTCTACTGTAAGAAATAATTTCTACTACACAAGAATCTTATATTATTTCTGTTTTATAACATATTTGCTTGTAAATGCGTATGACAAAAACAAGATTTACTTTTATCCTTGATGTTTTTCTAGGTTTAGCAAACACTTACATACATACTATGTATATGAGATGATATAATAGAATAAAGATATTAAAAGTTTTATTCCTAACTTACATTTTTATACATTTCTGCTCAAATTTGCATCAAACAGACCAAACAAGTTTTAAAGAAATTTTAAATTTTTAATCCCTTTTGATAAAATTTAATTAGATATTGTCTTAAGAAAAATAAATAAAATAATTTAAAAGAAACTTATTGCACAATACAAAGAGCAATCAAATCCTATCAATTAATTTCGGTAGCAATTAATAACATAACAATAAAGATTCATTGCAATTTCAATATTTCATTGAATTACAAATGTATAGATATAAGTAAAAGATGCAAATATAAATGTGTTATTGAACATTTTGAAAAAGAAAAGGAAATTCTTATTTTTATTTATTACGATTGTTAAATAGTTTTTATTAGTGAAGAAATTCTTCGAAAATGGTGTCACATTTACTAATATTACAACAACATTTTTCACCTTATTCAATTCTTTCTATTAGCTCACACACTCTCTCTCTCTATATATATATATCTTGTTCAAATTTTTAATCGTTCATAAAATACTTTTTATGCATCCACTCAAGTTCAAATACCTTTTTTTGAACTTGTAGTGGATGACACTTGATGTTAATACAGTTTTTTCAAATATTAATTCGATAATTAAATTTAATTAATTAATTTTAGTTTTTTTTTAGATTTAAGTTGCATATATCTACCATTAGATGGCGCCAGATAAACTTAAAAAAAATAATGAGAATTATTTATAAAGGACTTTCTGCAATATAGTGAAAACAAATGTAGGAATTCACTTTAAATTTTTTTTATTACTTGTTTTTTAACAATAAGTGTTAGTCTAAATTTGATTCTGTTCCTGTTATAAATTAAATCACAAATATTCAACGATCATCATAAATTAATTTTAAATAATTTGCGTCTAAAAACATTTATTTCAGATTACGAGAAAAAATTCATGTTGGAATTTTAATCTCAAAGATGAATATTTTTTTTTCAATATTGTGACATCTCGAACTACAACACACCTGTAACGGCTTCAAGAATTCAAGAATAGGGCCCCTTTCAGGTTCATGGGAAAGCTCTAATTCTTATTTACAAGTACAGATATATATATAGATATATACCATTAGTGCAAAACACTAGTTGCATGTAATATAATTATTTACTACACTGCTTATTTGCTGTCAAATTTAAGTGATGGGTTGTTATTATGTACTTGCAAAAGAATAAATTCCTCTCACCTGGGAATGAAATGCCAAAACTCTTCACGTGAGAAAAAATGCTACAAAATCCATACAAAATTCGCTGTACCCTGTAATTTAAAAAAAAGTCAAATATATTTCAATGCAATCTATATTTTATGTAATTTATAAAAAGAAAAAAATAAGTTTTTTTCACAAGAAACAAGACATTTTTGCTATATAAAGGGAATAAAGTTTTTTCCCCCAATTCTTTTTTGAGAAACTTTTATATATATACATATCTTTTAAAAGATCACTTTCTCAAAAGACTCCCTTAAATTTACTATAAATGCATTTTGGTTTAGCTTTTTATAACTTTTAAATTTCTAAATCATTAGAGTACCAGAATAATATTGGAATTAATAACATGTTGTTGTTGCTTATCCCTTTGATTTAGACTCCTAAGCCAAGTCCAGTAGATAATGCTGCATCAATAGACCCTATTATATCCAGCTAAAGCATAGCAGGCACTTTGATGAAGACTTCAGCCCTTGTAGTTCCTCAATTAAATTGAAGCTACTTCTTGTCCTTAGCCATGGATCAGTTGCATTAATAACAAGTGCCTGTAACAAAAGATATATAATTAAATAAAACACTACAAACTCATTTAATAACAAGTATTTGCATAATATTACGGAATAATATAATTACTAATAAAATTATGTAGGAGTGTCAACGATATACCAGAAATGCTTTAACTATAATGTTAATTGTAACTATATTTCTTTTTTTCACAATAGAGTCGTAAAGAATATTTAATTCACCGTTTATGGGTAAGGCATAAAAACACATGGCAGTAATAGAAGAATCGGTAAGTTAGGAAATCACCGGCATTTGAAACCATCAATTTTTTTCGAGCCGAATAAGCATTTTGTGCATGGCAAGAGTTTGTAAACCACTCTGCCCTTTAACGAACGACGACAGAACTCAGACGGGCAAAACGTTCGAAGAATTGAACCAATTTCCTGGCATCCTTCGGGCTTGGAAGGAAGGTTTCAAATACTGGCAACATTTTAGAACTTCTAAACAGTATTCAAATGATCCTTTTTCAAAGTTTGGGAGAAATATTCAAATCAGAGAGAAGACGTAAAAGCCGAAGGGTGGTTGGGGTTGGGGTGGGGGTGGAGAAAAAGAAGTCGGTTTGAGGAAGGGAAAAAAAAGAACTTCTTCTCCCTCTGGGGGTATTGAAAAGACAGGGTTGGCCTTACCTTGCTTTACTTTTTTCTTTCTTCTTACTAGCTGAATTTAAATTCTATTGCCTCAATAATTTTACTTGCAAATTATGCTTCAAGCCGCAACAATAAAATCATTTTGTTCTGAAAAATCAAATGAAACTCCCAAGTTTAATTTTGCTATGGAATGTTAAAATGTGTTTAATGATTTGGAAAATTGGATTCAGGGGTGTGAAGTTCTTTAAGAAGAAATTATGGTAATAATTGTTGAAATATGAGGCTTCAGGCTTAACTGTCGTTGGAAAGTTAATTATATGAAAAAAGATGTTAAAAAATCGAATTTGCATTAAATTGTTTAGCAAGTGTTCGGCGATACATTTTTGCAATAAATATACTATTATTGAATATTTCTATTATTGAACGGACTAACAATTAAGATTGCTGAAAAACTTAATGGATAATCTTTTAAATACATTACTAATTTTAAATAATTTATTGTAATATAAGTGATGTAAACTAATATTATATTATAAAAAATATATTAAAATTAATTAAGTTAAAAAACAAACCAATTAAAAATATGTTTAGCATACATGCGTAAATATTGAAATTATATCATTTATCGTCAAATATTTTTGTATTTAACTTTCAATTTATCTGATAAAGGAGATTATTTCTTAATTTTTTTTAAACGAAAAAAAAAATTAATACAAAAATAGCAAAACTTTTGTGCGAGGAATAAAAATATTATCACTCTATATACCAATATAAAATTGCAATTATTTCAAATGTGTTGTGTTGCAAACTCAAATTATAGCTATAAGCAAAACAATTTGAAAATGTTATTATCATGAACATGCAATTATTAGGGAGTAGTTTATATACTGCCAAATATTTTTTATATAATTTCCAATTTATGAAAAACAGGGTAGCTTCTTAAATTTTTACACGACGATTAAATATGTTTTAAAAAAACAATCTATTAAAAAATAATCAAAACTATTCTGCAATGTCCAAACTATTTCTATTCCATATACATTGATGGAATTATACCTATTGCAATTTCAAATTATGGCTGGAAATATTTATTCTTAAATCTGAGATAACAATTGAATTCTTAAAGTTATCTTCAATATCTAAAACTCTTTTTCTTTTTTTTTGAACACACACATTTAAAAAAAATATTCTTAAAGTTATCTTCAATATCTAAAACTCTTTTTCTTTTTTTTTGAACACACACATTTAAAAAAAAATGACGTAGTACAGAAATTTACAAGCATGTCTATAAATATTGAAAAGTATCGTGTATCGTCAAATGTTTCTGTCTGTTTCTTAAGTTTTTTTTAA
Organism: Caerostris darwini; assembly: GCA_021605075.1. Classification (NCBI taxonomy): domain Eukaryota; kingdom Metazoa; phylum Arthropoda; class Arachnida; order Araneae; family Araneidae; genus Caerostris; species Caerostris darwini. The sequence continues at coordinate 30,712 of BPLQ01002738.1, forward strand.
AAATCTTTCTTTCATGAAAAATGGTCTGTTACAAAAATAGCAAAACGTTTCTGCATAAAATAAATAAGGATAAAAATAAATAAGGAATAAAAATGTTATATTTCTATCAACAAATATAAAATTGCAACTACTCAAATGTGTTCCATTGCAAATTATAGCTATAACGAAAACAGATTGAAAATGTTCTTATCAGGAATTTGCAAATATCAGGGAATAGTTTATATACTGTCAAATTTTTTGAAATTTGGTTTCCAATTTATAAAAAGTCATGAAAACGTCTTAAATTTTTACATGTTGATTAAATATGTTTTAAAAAGCGATATATTAAAAAATAATCTGAATTTTTCTGCAGTGTCCAAAACATCGCCATTCTACATGCGTTGATGGAATTATACCTATAACAATTTTAAATTATAGCTGAGAATTTGTATATTTAGAAAAAATATGTATTCTTAAATCTTAGATAGCAATTGAATTCTTAAAGTTATCTTCAATGTCTGAAATGCTTTTTTAGGCACACAAAATATAAAAAATTGACGTAGTTCAGAAATTTACAAGCAAGTCTGTAAATATTGATAAATAACATGTATCGCCAAATAACTTTGTGTTTAACTTTCAATTTATCTGATAAAGGACGCTATATATTTAGTTTTTTTTTAAATTATTTTTTCATGAAAAATGATATGTTACAGAAATAGCAAAACGTGTCTGTCAGGAATAAAAATATTATCATTTTATATACAAATATAAAATTACAACTATTTCAAATGTGTTGTATTGAAACTCAAATTCTAGTCATAAGCAAACAGATTGGAAATCTTCTTAGTGTGAATTTGTAAATATTAGAGAAAGTTTATAAACTGTCAATTGTTTTTACATAATTTCTAATTTATAAAAAATCAGGACTGCTTCTTAAATTTTTACGTGATGATTAATTATATTTTAAAAATGATCTATTAAAAAATAATCAGAACTTTTCTGCAAAGACCTTTCGACTTTGCACTTTGAACCTTGCAGAAAAGCCCTTTGGACTTCGTAGAAAGGTTCTGATTATTTTTAATAGATCATTTCTTAAAACGTAATTAATTGTCATGTAAAAATTTAAGAAGCAGTCCTGTATTTTTATAAATTGAAAATTATATAAACAATATAAATATAAATTAAAAATTACAATTGAATTACACCTACTGCAATTTCAAATTAATACACCTATTACAATTGGGAATTTGAATATTCAGAAAAAAAAATTATTTACTTTTAAATCTGAGAGGGCAAGTGAATCCTTAAAATTGTCTTCAATATCTGAAACGCTTTTTTTAAGCACACAAATTTAAAAAAAAATGACGCAGTTCAGATTTTTACAAGCATGTCTTCATAAAATTAATTGTAAAAATAATTTGTTGAAAATTAGTAAATAACTTAGTTATAAGCTTTAAGAATTGTTTAAGTTAAAATATTTAGCGACAAGAAATTAATTGTGAAATAATTAATCAACGTCACTTATGTTAGTTGTGAAAGAAAATTAACTTTTTCTTGGAATATTTTGTGCCAATTACGTTGTTAATAAAGACATTTTTTAAGGAACATGCATGTGGTAATTTATTTTTAAAATTTCTGGGATTGACGCTAATTTTAGCATTATAAATTGTTTTCGTTGATTATTTCGGTTCAATTAAGTTCTGAAAAAGCACATTCAATTACTAGTGAATTTATTGTATTTCGAACTCGAGAAAAAGTTTTTTTATTCATTTGTGATATAATAGTGATGCTTATAGGGGGAGTAAAATGCACAAGAAATCGAATCCCACTGATGTAATAATTTAACATCACAACTTTCAGAAACCAATTGAAAGCAGGCGAATTTGACAGTTTCGCATCTACTAGGTTTAGTTTGTTACTCTACGGTAATTTTTGTACACACTTTGGGATAATTAGACCAGGAACTACAGTTTAGCGTGGATTCAAAACTACTAACAAACATCCATGCCATCGCCATTATTCAAACTTAAAGCCTGTGGTATCAAAGGCCAAAGAGCCCTATAAAGCTGCTGCTTCGACTAGAACAGCTTTGAGGAAGTTTTGTGTTGTTTAAGTTCAAGACAGGTAAATAAGAGAAAGATATTCTATAAATCTTTTTTAAAATAATTCCCTACATCTCTAAACGGAAGAATGTCGCGTTTATAATATTGATATATGAACATGAATTTCCTTTGATATATCAGCTAACTGATGTATGCTTAAGTGATGAAAAATCAAACTTCTTGCATTTTGAAAGAAAATTATAGTTAAATATCAAAAGTATAGTTTCAAGAAAATCCGAAACAGTTATAAAATTGAATATTATCAGAATTTTTGAAAAGCCCTTTAAGCAGCTTATTAAAATACTACATTTCACTAAAATATTATCCTAACTATCCAAATTCAGTTAATAGTGAATTTATTGTATGTCGAACTCGAGAAAATATTCTTTTATTCATTTGGGGTGTAATAGTGATGCTTATAGTGGGAGTAGAGTGGACAAGAAATCGAATCACACTGATGCCATAATTTGACCACACAACTTCCAGAAACCAAATGAAGGGATATTGTTGCATCAGATTGGGCCTACTTTGAGAAAGCTTTGCGTCTTTTAAGCACAAGCCAGGCAAATAAGAGACATATATCGTGAAAATCTTTTTAAAAAATATTATTTCTCCACAATCCTGAAAGGAAATATGGCCGTGTTTATAATACTGATATATGAACATTAAATTCCTATGACATAACAGTTAACTAATGTATACTTAAGTGATAAAAAAACCAAACTTTTCGCATTTAAAAAAATAGAGTTAAATATTAAAAGTATGGTTTCAAGAGAATGCAAAAAATTATGAAATTGAATATTATCATAATTCTTGAAAAGTCCTTTAAACAGCTTATTAAAATACTGCATTTTAATTAAAACATCAGCCTAACTACACTTTAATAAGTTGTATCAAAAACTGAACTGCTTCAAACTCGTTTAATTCCCATTTAACCTTCAGAGCCTTCAACGAGCGAATAACTAAGTATATGAGACAACACATGCACGACATTTCCCCGTGCACTAAATCAAATTGTCGAGCAAAGATGGCTTTTAGAAAATGGCTATTACTTCTCCCCTCCTTCGAATTGGGGGCCGAAATGGCAATCTTCCAGAAAGCCAGGTTGAAAATTTAATTAAGAAATCGGGACTCGGTATTACCTGTCGTGAGCCGGTACTACATAATAATGGTCGGGACCGTTGCCATGGTGACGAACGTGAGAGATGTCGCGGAGGTGTCATCGTGCAGGCAGAATGCGTTGGCGATATGGGCTTATTAGCATATAATTTATGGTATCAAGCCAGAAAGCAGTACAGAGGGGAAGGTGAAAGAGATAACCCAACTCCCTTGGTCACTCAGCTAGAAATCACATCAATGCCAGGCAAAAAGGAAGAGACGAAATGAAATTATGAATAGAATATATTCCAAGAAAATCTTTGGGCTAGGTACTTTATACCTACTACTCCCCTTCAGATATTATATCTAATACCACAAATTCTAAGACACAGGACGTTTACTCAATGATTTATTTTATTTTGAAATTATATTGGAATATTTTTTAATTGTTCCTTATTTGCTTTTATCTTTTATGGGCTTCATTCCAAAGATTATGGTGATGATAACTTATTTTAGAAAGTAATTACGATAATGCCAATTTTAAATAACTATTTTGATGTATCACTTTTTTAAATTTAAATTTTCATTGATCAGTATTGTTTTAGTTTTGTAATTTCCAATGTGTAACAACCAAGTAGCAACTCCATCATAATCTTGATCTATGATGTACATATAGTAATTTTAACTTTGAAATATGAGTCCAAACTAATCTTTATTAAAAAATCCACCATAAAATATTTGACGAATTTGGTTTCAGCAAATGAGAGCTATTGGCCTCAACTTTTGAATTGATTTTCAGCGATATTTTATAGAGATTGAAAAGTCTTGCTGCTTAAAGAATTTTGTCCTTTTTTCTTGTATAAACATACAGTTTTAGAAAAAAGAATATATTATTATGAATACTGCATAAAAAGGTATTAAATCAACAGATTTTGAAATCGTAATATTATTAATGATTGACTTAGATATGATGTAGTCATGAAGATATTTATGAAATCTATTAAATAATATCGTTTCAATTATTTTTTCAAAGAAGTTATAAGCATATGAGGACAAGATACATAATTATGGGGTTATAAAAAAATATCATCATCATCATTAGCACGACAGCCCAGAGTGCCAGGCTTTCCTTTGAAGAGATTTCCATGCATTCCTCTGGGTGACAATGGACTTCCAATTCTTAACCTTTAGTTCAGCAAAATCTTTTCTAATAGCGTCTATCTATCTCAACTTGGATCGTCCTCTTTGTCCCTGTGGCTTCGCCAAAAAGGAAAACTATAAAAAAAATACTAAATATACTAAAATTTTTAAAAACTGTCTAATTAATGTCTAAAATTATTATATCGATTTTATTACAAGCAAATGCACTAGACATTTTTCATTAACTATTGTGCTATTATGCTTAATTTTCAAAGTGTTTTCTTAAACTTTTAGTTATGTATTCTTACCATCAGTTTTTTGTAAAATCCTAAGAATGTCTTAAATTAATGACCTAAGGTCATTTCAGCTCCTTCACAACTTTCATCACATAAAAAAATTAGTTATATTACCTTCCATACTGTGTTACTAATCATACGAGAGATAGAAGAAAAACAAAATTTAGTAAATTAGTTAGACTTTTTTAATTGACAATCCTAATTAACAAAGCCATTTCATTAATAAAACAAGCAGCCGAAATTAAATATTACTAACTACGTTATTAATTTCATTATTAAACACGCAAGACCAAATTCTTTCATAATAAATTTCTACCATACGAAATCATAATAAAATAAACGCAGTACAAAATAAATAATGAGGTATGGTAATTAATTAGGAAGTAAGTAAATGTAAAGGATTTGTAAATCATATATTATAAAATTGTACGCATATGTTATAACTCATTATATTGACCACAGGAAATATAAATAATGTAAATATATGAAAATATATATAATATGTGAATTAAAATTCTTCTCACACAGTAGCTTTCAAACTAAGTGTATCAATTTATGAAATAAACATACAATTTAAAATGTGTACGCTAGTGAAAAGTTATCATTTATGTCATTCCAGCTGGATAAAAATTTCTTGATATAAGTTACTTTATTTTTGCGCTACAAAATTATTTTGAAAATAAATACCGGGTTTATAATATTTTTATAACTAAATGTAAAGCATTTTTAAAGTTAACTGATTATGTTATTGACAATAATAATCAGTATTGATAAATATAACAATAATCATTGTTATAATCTGTTATTAATTTTTATTAAATGTTATGTTATTAACTGTTGTTATTAACTAATTATTTTTATTACTGATTAAAGATATACATTATAACGGTTTTAATGAGTTATTACTGATATATTTATATAGTTTTTTAACTTTAATTGATTATGCTAATTGCAATAAAAATATCAATTTATAAACATTTATCTTTGTTAACAGGTGTTAAAAATTTAACAATGTACAATAAATATTTTGAGACTCCTAGCGATAAAACATTTTGATCATTGGTGTAGGATTCAAGGAAGTATTTCTTCTTTTTTTTCTGATTTCTTACCGTTTATCGTGAGATGAAGCAATTTGGAAAACATCCAAATTTATTTTATATTCAAACCTTAATCACTTAATCAGATTGAAGTTAATCTTAGAAAAATATTTTGCTCTTTTATTTAAGTAGAAGTTTTTATGAGTTATTACAACTAAGCACGCTAGTTTTAAATAAAGCACACTTTTTTTCTCATTTTTAAAAATAATTTACCTGATTTTTATTTTTATTAATAAATAGTCTCAAATTTTTAGTTGTCTCAAAATTTATATAAAAAAATACTTACCAAAAGAAAAAAAAAAGTTTTACAAAATTTTACTAGTTTATAACAACAAAATTTAGTTCCTTGTCGAAAATATTTTTTAGATTTTTCATCGTGTTTACACACTTTTTTTCTAACAAAAATGATAACATCACGGTTTTCTTTCATCAAAAATTATCAACTATATTTATACGTGGTTTTTTTAGAGTGCATTTTGTTTGGTTTTAGAAATGCTTAAGATTTTACCAGATTATCTCTGTGAAACTACTCTGCAAATTAAAAATTGTAATTCTTTTTTTTTTAATCTTTATTAATAAATATCTCAAATTTTTCTATAAAGTAAATACTTAGAGAAAAGTTTCAGTACATTTTACACAGTTAATAACCACAACAGTTATTTCCTTTTTGAAAATATTTTTATATTTTCGTTATGTTCCCATATTGTTTTTTTAACCAAAATGATAACATCGTGGTTTTCTTTCATCAGAAATAATCAACAATATATATATGCGTGGTATTTTTAGAGTGAATTTTGTTTGGTTTTAGAAATGCTTAAGATTTATCTCTGCAAAACTACGCTGAAAATTGAAAATTTGTTGTTCTTTTTATTGCTTAATACTTATTGAAAGAAGTTTTAACTGCAAAAAAAAAAAAAAAAAAAAAAAAATCCTCTGAATACGCCATATCCATGCTAATAAACAAACTGTATTCTGCTTTGGAGTGAATGGATAACAAAATAAGTATGCTGGCAAGTCCCCAATTTACATCCTTATCTTTCGCCTGCAGTTCTATTCAATATGGTCTTTAATTGATTGAGCTTCTTATCAAAAACTGGCTTATCTGCTTTAGAAATACTTTCCTTTCGTATCGCAAATTTGTTGCTTGGCAAAATAATGCGATAAACATCCATCCAGAAATGCAATTTATTTAATTCACTGTGTTTTTTTATGTGATGTTTTTACGCTTTATATGAGATTTTAAAAGGATCGCGAAGTTTATCTTTTGTCAGTGGTATGTATTGAATAAATGTTGCTTGTTTTAAATATCCCTGATTATTCTGTTAGGAGTGTTTGGAAATTTAAAAGGAAGGAAATGAAGCATCGTGAAACTGAGTAATTATCTTCATATTAAGCTATGTCTTAAAAGGAAATGTAATTTTTAAAATAAATATGATTAGATATGCATGATATATGATAATATGAATAAAATGATATGTTTTTGAAAAAAAAAATATCATATTTATCATAAATAAAAATCATATTTATTTAAAAAAAAAAAAAATCATAAATAAAATTATATGTTTTTGAGAATATGATTTTTTTAAAATAACTATGATTTTTTATTTATGATTTTTAAAAGTAAATACGATTTATGATTAATAAATTTGATTTATGATTTTTTTTGTTTTATTTATAGGATTTTGTTTTAAAATTAATATGATGATTTTTTTTTGTGATTTTCAAGAATTGGATTAAATATTTAAAAATCTCAAATCTTAAAATTGAAAACAATTAATCACATCGTTATCAGTGTTTTCATTGTTTTAAATTTTCCATTGGTCCATTTTAATAATATGAGGTAGTCAAAGGATGAACTGAAATTTCAAAGTGCTAGAGACAGAAATCACTGAGATGTCAGAAAATTTTCAAACACGAAAAGTCTTTTACAACTAAAAATAAAACAATATTTTATTATAACTTTAAAAGATTCATATATAATTAACTTTGTAAACATGCTCCCTCCTACGCACTGCAAGAGGGGTCTTGCTTGCGTTCAGGAGAAATGATCAGTAGGCTTTGAGACTCTCACCCAAGAGGAAGTATGTGTACGGAACAAAGCGTAACTCAAACACTAGGATTATTTTGACGTCAAATTTCACACAGATGTCAAAGACAGTGCTAGCAACCGAAAAAAAAAAAAAAATAACTGAATTTCCATATGTCCGGAAAATTTAAATTGAAAGCTGGTCTTACTTTTTGGACACAGTAGTAAAATACCATTTGGTTTATCTCGAATAGTGATATGAGCTATTATTTTACAGCTGATATTTTCTTTTCAAGAATAGTTATTTCTTGAATGATTTATGAAAGAAAGATCATTTGCTTCCAAACTTTTCAAATGGAATCCTCGATGTTCCAAAGACAGTGAGAGAAAGAGTTTGCGCAATTTGACGATTGTCCCCTACAAAGGAAATCCACGTCGGGCATATTTTTTGTGCGAAATAGAACTGCCATTTTCGCTAGATTGCATCGTTTCAGAAATAAATTGAGCGTACACAGTGAAACGCACCCATAGAGAAAGCCTGAGTGCCAGGGATGAAATTTCAATGCTCCATCCACCTGCTATTCGAGAGTCCCTGAACTAGAAGCCTGAATCTCTTTTTTATATTTAGATAAATTTGTGTTAAATTACGCATTCACTTTTTTCTATTGGGGGAGTCACTCTAAGGAAAAAAAAAAAAAAACCCAATGAAAATCGTTGTGTTTAACGATATTTTAATTAGATTTTTAATTGCATTTTTTTACCAGTCTTCACTCGTTGTTTGTTTCCATTGCTGGTGTAGTATTTGCATTGTTTGCATTGATAATGTTCGAAACAAACAAGTGTATTTACTTTTAATTTTAGATACTTTTAAAAGATTTATATTTGTTTATACTTAACTTGTGTTTGTTTACATTAAACTTCTAACATTCTAACGGATTCTAATTGCGTGGTTCAATATCGTTTTTGATTTTCTTTACTCTTTACGGAATAATTTAGTTTATAATTTCGAAGTCAAAAATTTTAATTAATTTTTTTATTAATAGATGAATTAATTAAATATATGTTTGCTTAGTTCATAATTTAAAGTGTTTGCATCAATTTTTAATTATAAAAAATTTCAAGTAGGTATATATTTTTTTAATTTATTTTGTTACATTTCCAGAACACGTTAAAAATTTTTGAATAATATATTTATAAATATTTTTATCAATTTATTGAAATGTTACACATTTTATACAAATTTTTATTTATATTTTACTATGTAATCAATAATTGTATTAATATGGATAGATAGCATACATGCGCCAATAAGTACTAAATGTTTATAATAAGAGACAAAATTTTTAATTTGCTTAAAAGAATTGTTCCATCAAAAGTTTCATTTTTTCTATTGTGCTTTGAAGGCCTAATATATATCTAAAAAAAAGGCAATTAAAAAGTAACCGTCGTTTCATATAATTCTGTTTTTAAGAAAATTTCAACATACTCATGTTTTTTTTAAGTAAAAAAAATATATATTTATATATTTCCGAGTTGTTTGAAATAAAAATATTAATTGTAAATTAATGTTAATAGTAAATTGTTACACAAATGGTAATAATAAATTAAATTAGTATATGTATGTTAATTAAATTTTCAAAATTCGATTTTTTAAAAAATAATATAATTAAAAAATTAATCCTTGAAAAAGACAAAATTAATGATAATTCTAAATTACTTATAATTTTGTAAATAGCTGTAATTTAATCAAATCTAATTAGCATAATTTGCACATATCTGTACTAAAACTTTGATTTCTAAAAATGGGTAGAAAACGAAAACTAAACTGCTGTAAATTTTGGAGGAAAAATTTACTGAAGTTTAAATTTTTAAATTTGCTGTTTAATATTTATATATTTTTTTAAATTATAAATAGTAAACAACAAATTTTAAATGATATTGAATAGTTATTGTCATAGATGTTTAAAAACATTTAAGCATCAAATTTACTTTATTTAACTCATAATATATCAAACAGTAATCTTTTCATTATATGCCATTAAAAAATACCTCCCTAATATCAATTTTCAGTTTTTCTTGAGTATTAAATTTTTTTAATTTAATTTACTTATTATAAATGCATAATAAATTACTATTAAGTTCTTTTTTACTTCGAAATTTATAAAGAAAGAATAATCAAATCCCAGTATTAAAACTACTAACTTCTTATGTTATAAAAGAAGTTCGTTTTCTTTGTCGAGCCAAATGAAAACATCGCAATAAAATAAAAACCTAGCGAGTTACTTTCAAATAGCGGCATTCAATTACATTGGTAAAATCAACCAAACATAATGTAACGCAGCGAAAGCAATATGTTATAACGTTCTTTTAATAAACATTCAGAATATTAGAACTTTTACTTACAGTTTTTTAAATTTACTTGACAGTAGATTCTTCTCTCCTTCTTACACGTAAAGATTTTTTTTTCATTTAGTCATATGAGAAAATGGTGACATTGCATAATTTCGTCTTTTTTTTCTATGCCTTAAATAATTTTCCTTTTGTATTTTTCCTTAGCCAGTTATTCAGTCATTTTTTCTTCAATTATTTTAATTTAACTCTCTACTTGATTACTACAGGCATTTTAGCGAAGAAAGCTAGTTAAATTAATGAGAAAAAATTTGATTTGCCTTTTTTACCTCCTATTCCCTGTCTCTCAGCTATAGTTGCCATGTTTTTGTTTTGCATTCCAAACATTTTTCCTTTGTTTTTATCAGTCGCCATTATGACATAGATGGGTAATAAGGTTAAGACGATAATAAAAAAATTTATATACATATATACCTAATCACCTAATGGATTTTATGAGATTCCAACCTTTTTTTTTCACAAACATTTTTTTTAATTCTTTTCCCTTAACCTATCTCCAAGCCCATGAGAGTCTTCAGTAGTTTATGAAATAAAATGTGTTCTTCAAGAAAGTTAATAAGAAAATTAAGACCGTTGATGATTAGCTTCGAACCAAACATATTCATTTATTAACAGTTCTTTACTTTTTTATGAGTTGGTTAATGATTAGGGAAGTCTTACTACATTTTCACAAGCATAGTTAACACAATAAATATGAAGGACATTTCTGGCAAAATGGCCTGAGTCTTTTAATTATGTAAGGAGGTTTCCCATTTTTCAAATTTTTCCAGTTCAACATAAAATCATTATTATTTCAAGACTATGTAACGTGTAATTAATTGAGAGAAACTTGCTTAATAGATTTTCATTGTTATTAACTAATGTTACGAGTTATAATAATAATCTAATGATTTTTTTTCAGTATTATTATGTTCTGTAATTATGAGAAGAATGCAATGTGAATTTATCGATTTTGAATTTTTATTTGTTTAAAGCGATAGTTTTTAATATTTTTTTATGTAAATTGTATTATAACTTCAAAGTAAAGTCAATTTAAAAACAATGTAATTAATTATACATTAACTCAATTTCCACAGTATTTATAAAAAAATTATTTTAATTCGTATATTTTCTAAGAAGGCCTCACGGAAATATGAATATATTTTCAGTATGGATTGTAACATTTTTATTAATATATATCTATGAACTTGTTCACTAATATTGAAAATTAATAAAAATAAATTTAAAAATATCTCCTTAATATTTTTTTTTTTTTGAGTATTTAATTTTTAATCTTTAATTTAGTTATTTTTCATCAATAATAAATCATTATTAAGGTATTTTTTACTTCGAAATTTATAAAAAAAGAATAATCATATCCCTGTAACAAAACAACTCCTAGCTTCTTATATTATAAAATAAACTTGCTTGATTATTATTTTCTTCGACTAACCAAATGAAAAATCTCGCAATAAAAATTAAAACCTCAATTCCTTAGCGAATTCTTTTCAAATAGCGGTATTCAATTACAGTGGTAAAATCAACCAAACATAATGTTACACAGTGACAGAAATATGTTATAACGTTCTTTTAATGTACATTGAGAATAGTAGAACTTTTATTTCCAGCTATTTAAATTTACTTGAAAGTAGCTTTCTTCCCCACTTTTTGCACTTAAATAATTCTTTTTTCTGAGAAAATGGTGACATTGCATAGTAATGTCTTTTTTTTTCTATACCTTAAATAATTTTCATTTTGCATTTTTCCTTAGCCAGTTATTCAGTATTTTTTTTCTTTAATTATTTTAATTTAACGCTGTACTTGATTACTACAGGCATTCTAGCGAAGAAAGCTAGTTAATTTAATGAGCAAAAATGTGATTTGCCTTTTTTTTACCTCCTGTTCCCTCTCTCTCTCAGCTATGGTTGCCATGTTTTTGTTTTGCATTCCAAACGTTTCCCTTTGTTTTTATCAGCCTCCTTTATGACATACATGGGTAATAAGGTTAACATGCTAATAAAAAAAAATGTATATACATATATACCTAATCACCTAATGGATTTTGTGAGACTACAAAGATTTATTTTTTCAACAAATATTTTTTTTTTTTTTAATTTCTTTTCCCTTAACGAATCTCTAAGCCCACGAGCTTCTTTAGTAGTTTGTGAAATAAAATGTGTTCTTCAAGAAAACTAATAAGAAAATTTAGAACGTTAATGATTAGCTTCCAACCAAACATATTCATTTATTAACAGTTCCTTACTTTTTTATGAGTTCGTTAATGATTGGGGAAGTCTTACTACATTTTCCTAAGCGCAGTTAACACAATAAATATGCAGGACATTTCTGGCATTTCTTCTTCTAGTCTTCTAATTCTTTAAGGGGGATTCCCATTTTTCAAATTTTCACAGTTAAACATAAATTCATTATTATTTCAAGACTATGTAGCGTGTAATTAATTGAGAGAAAATTGCTTAATAGATTTTCATTGTGATTAACTAACGTTACGAGTTCATAGTAATAATCTAGTGATACTTTTTTTCAGTATAATTCCTTTTTGTAGTTATGAGAAGAATTCAATGTTAATTAATAGATTTTGAATTTTTATTTATTTAAAGCGATAGTTTTTAATTTTTAATGTTTTTTATGTAAATTGTATTATCCTAAGACTTTTTATTCATCATATGAGTTTTTATTCAATTACCTTAACAATCAAATTTTATACGAAACCACATTTGTCTAAATAACTAAGAATTTAACTTTTAATATTTATAAAAATATATGCTGCATATTGATTGCTTTGTAATATTATTATTACATATTTCATATATTAAATTTGAAAAAAATTACTCTATGTTTTAATAAATGTCCTTTAATATTTTTCACATAAAATAAATTGAAATTTATGTAAGAGTAGTATTACTCATAAGAAAAATTAATTATAATTATTTAAAATTTAAAATTAAATTAAATATCTGTATTTTATAATTAAATTAAATATCTAATTATTGAAAATATTCAATATTTTTCAATTAATGTAGCATTTTATCAATCTACAGATTAACCATTCCTGGTCGATTAAATTATGTTTCTCTTTTTTGCAAATAATAAAAATTTAAAATTCTTCTACGTAAAACATATGAATCAAAAGGTTTCAGGGCTATTCTTTTAAAATTAAAATAGTTAAACTGCTTCCACCCATATACCAATTCTATTACAATAATGAAAAAATATTTTATTCCTTGCAAAAATTACATATTAAAATTTATTAATATTTTTATTGAAGTAATAATTTTGAATTCCAATAAATTCTATTCATAGTGAATATTTAAGTATCGTTATAAAACCAATTATATTATGGAAGTTTGTTTTATTATACATGAGGATCGAAGAAAAAGCGATGTATTAAATTTTCAAAATTTTGAAAAATTTTGATTTAAGTAATTTGTCACCTATTCAATTTTCTTTCAAATAATATGATTGAAAAAAAAAATTCTTGAAAATTAATGATAATTCTCAGATTACTGATACGTAATTTATTCAAATATAATTATTATAATTTTCTTTTATCTATTTTGAAATTACATTTTCTAATAATGTGTGAATAAACTAAGTTATCTAATGATGTGGTTCGAGAATAAATTACAAATAAGAAATTTTAAATCAAAATTAATAATTTATTTCATAAATGTTTAAAATAATTTAGCGTCAAATTTACGTTATTTTAATCTTAATATATTTCAAACAATAATCTTTTCATTATATGCCTTTAAAAAGTATCTCCCTAATATTGATTTTCAGTTTATCTTGAATATTTATTTTTTTGGCTTCACTTCAGTTATTTTTCATCTATAATAAATCACTATTAAGATATTTTTTACTTCGAAATTCAGAAAGAAATCATAATCAAATCCCGGTACCGAAACTACTCCTAACTTCTTATGCTATAAAGAAGTCCGCTTGATTATTATGTTCTTTGTCGAGCCAAATGAAAAACATTGCAATAAAAATAAAAACCTCAATTCCTCAGCTAGTTACTTTCAAATAGCGGTATTCAATTACAGGTAAACTTACTGGTAAAATCAACCAAACATAATGTTACGCAGCGAAAGAAATATGTTATAGCGTTCTTTTCATAAACATTGAGAATATTACAACTTTTATCTCATGTTTTTTAAATTAACTTGACAGTAGTTCTTGTCCCTTTTTGCACTTAAACATTTTTTTTCTGAGAAAATGGTGACATTGAGTAATTTCGTTTTTTATTTTTTCCATGCCTTAAATAATTTTCTTTTGTATTTTTCCTTAGCCAGTTATTCAGTATTTTTTCTTTCATTATTTTAATTTAACTCTCTACTTGATTACTACAGGCATTTTAGCGAAAAAAGCTAATTAATATAATGAGCAAAAACGTGATTTGTTTTTTTTTAACCTCCTATTCCCTTTCTCTCTCACCTATGGTCGCCATGTTTTTGTTTTGCATTCCAAATGTTTTCCTTTGTTTTTATCTAGCCTCCCTTATGACATAGATGGGTAGTAAGGTTAAGACGCTAATGAAAAAATGTATATACATATATACCTAATCATCTAATGGATTTTATGAGACTGCGAAGCTTTTTTTTTCAATAAACATTTTTTTTTTCCTTTTTTAATTTCTTTTTCCTTAACCAATCTCTAAGCCCACGAGTTTCTTTAGTAGTTTGTGAAATAAAATGTGTTCTTCAAGAAAACTAATAAGAAAATTAAGACCGTTAATGATTAGCTTCGAACCAAACATATTCATTTATTAAGAGTTCTTTACTTTTTATGAGTTCTTTAATGATTAGGGAAGTCTTACTACATTTTCCTAAGCGCAATTAACACAATAAATATGCAGGACATTTCTGGCAAAATGGCCTGAGTCTTCTAATTCTTTAAGGAGGTTACCCATTTTTCAAATTTTCCAGTTCAACCTAAAATCATTATTATTTCAAGACTGTGTAACGTGTAATTAATTGCGAGAAACTTGCTTAATAGATTTTCATTGTGATTAACTAATGTTACGAGTTCATAATAATGATCTAATAATTCTTTTTTCAGTATAATCACGTTTTGTAGTTATAAGAAGAAATCAATGTGAATTTATCGATTTTGAAGTTTTGTCTTTTTAACGCGATTATTTTTTACTTTTCAAATATTTTATTTTTATGTGAATTGTATTATCACTTTAAAGTAAAGTCTATTTAAGAACAATTTAATTAATTACACATTCACACAACTGCACTATTAATTATAAAAAAATATTTTATTCGTATTTCTTTTAAGAAGACCTTATGGAAATATGATCAAATTTTCAGTATGATTATAAACTTTTTGCTCTATAAATATATCTGTACATTATTATGGTATATTATTTTTATATATTATTTCCCATTATTATTGCATATTATTATATATAGGCATATATATATATATATATTTATACATATATTATTTTATGAATATGTATGCAATTGTTCCCTAATATTGATATTTTATAAAAAAAAAATTATTTTATTAATGCCTTCTATGAACGAATGTTCATTCAATTTCCTTGAAATTCAAATTTTATAAAAAATCACATTTCACTAAATAATTAAAACTAGAAAAAATATATGCTTATTATAAATTTAAAGTTATTGATTGCTTTGTAATGCTATATCACGAAATATTTCATATAATAATCATGAACAATTTTTAATCAATTTTTTAATAAATGTTATTTTATATTTTTCGTATAAAAATAGATATAAAGTTATTTATGAGCAATATTATCAAATTAAATATCTGTATTTTTTAACTTTGCAAATATGCAAAATATTCGCTATATTTCAATTATTGTAGTTTTTCTATCTCTTTATATATTAATTATTACGATTCTATTAACTCATTTTCGCATTTTTAAATAATTAAAAAGTTGACAATTTTCTATAATTAAAACAAGAAAAAAATTTCAAGAAAATTTTTTTTTCCAATTAAAATTATTAAACTCCCTCCCATAGTCGTATTTTATTACAATATACAATAATAAACAAAAAAACGTTTTATTCATTGTAAAATTACATTTATATTTATCAACACTTTTATTGAAGTAAAATTTTTGAAATCCGACAAATTCTATTCATGGAAAATCTTTTAAATAACTTTATATAACCAATTTAATTAAGAAAATTCGTTTTATTAAATATAAGGGTCGAAGAAGACGCTATGTATTAAATTTCTAAAATTTTGAAAAGGTTTTTTGATCTAGTTAATTTTTCGCCTATTCGATTTTCTTACAAATAATATGATTGAAAAAAAAATTCTTGAAAATTATTGATAATGATAAATTACTGATAAGTAATTTATTCATTATAATTAATATAATTTTCTTTTATTTATTTTAAACTCTGTTTTCTAATAATGTATAAAAAGTGAAATCTAAACTACATTAAAGTTTCAAGATTAAATTACAAGTTTTAAAAAACAAATTTTAAGTGATAATTTATAGTTAATGTCATAAATGTTTAAAATATTTCAGCATCAAATTTACTTTATTTAAATATTAATAATTCAAACAATAACCTTTTCATTATATGTCTTTCAAAATACCTCCCTAATATTAATTATCAGTTTTTCTTGAATATTTAATTTTTGACATTCATTTAGTTATTTTTCATGAATAATAAATCACTATTAAGATATTTTTTACTTCAAAATTTAGAAAGAAATCATAATCAAATCCCTGTACCGAAACTACACCTAATTTCTTATATAATACAGAAGTTCGCTTGATTATTATTTTCATTTTTCTTTCGAATAAAATGAAAAACATAGCAATAAGAATAAAAACCTCAATTCCTTAGCGAGTTACTTTCAAATAGCGGCATTCCATTACAGTAGTAAAATCAACCGAACAAAATGCTACGCAGTGAAAGAAATGTGTTATAACGTTCTTTTAATAAACATTGAGAATAGTAGACTTTTCTTTCCAGCTTTTTAAATTTACTTGTCCCTTTTTGCACTTAAAGATTTTTTTCCTGATAAAATGGTGACATTGCATAATTTCGTCTTTTTTGTCCGTGCATTAAATAATTTTCCTTTTGTATTTTTCCCTAGCCAGTTATTCAGTATTTTTTCTTTAATTATTTTAATTTAACTCTCTACTTGATTACTACAGGCATTCTAGCGAAGAAAGCTAGTTAATTTAATGAGCAAAAATGTGATTTGCCTTTTTTTAACCTCATATTCCCTGTCTTTCTCATTTATGGTTGCCATGTTTTTGTTTTGCATTCCAAATGTTTTCCTTTGTTTTTATCTAGCCTCCCTTTGACATAGATGGGTAATAAGGTTAAGACGCTAATAAAAAAATGTATATACATATATACCTAATCATCTAATGGATTTTATGAGACTGCGAAGCTTTTTTTTCAATAAACATTTTTTTTTCCTTTTTTAATTTCTTTTTCCTTAACCAATCTCTAAGCCCACGAGTTTCTTTAGTAGTTTGTGAAATAAAATATGTTCTTCAAGAAAACTAATAAGAAAATTAAGACCGTTAATGATTAGCTTCGAACCAAACATATTTCATTTATTAACAGTTCCTTATTTTTTATGAGTTCATTAATGATTAGGGAAGCCTTATTACATTTTCCTAAGTGCAGTTAACACAATAAATATGCGGGACCTTTCTGGCAAAATGGCCTGAGTCTTCTAATTCTTTAAGGTGGTTTCACATTTTTCAAAGTTTCCCAGTTCAACCTAAAACCATTATTATTTCAAGAATATGTAGCGTGTAATTAATTGAGAGAAACTTGCTTAATAGATTTCCATTGTGATTAATTAATGTTACGAGTTTATAATAATAATCTAATGATAC
This sequence comes from Caerostris darwini, assembly GCA_021605075.1. NCBI lineage: Eukaryota > Metazoa > Arthropoda > Arachnida > Araneae > Araneidae > Caerostris > Caerostris darwini. Next base: position 48,714 of record BPLQ01002738.1, read on the forward strand.
TTTTTTCAGTATAATTACGTTTTGTAATTATGAGAAGAATGCGATGTGAATTTTATCGATTTTGAATTTTTATTTGTTTAACGCGATAGTTTTTAATTTTTTAAGATTTTATTTTTATGTGAATTGTATGATCACTTCGAAGTAATCTGTATTTAAAACAATTTAATTAACTATGCTTTCACTCAATTCTACCAGTAATTATAAAAACTTTATTTTGATTCTTTTTGATTAAACAAAGCCTGATAGAAATATGATCAGATTTTAAAAAATGTATTTTTTCTGTTAAACTTTCAAACTTTATTTTCCTTCATTTTAGGAAAGTATAATATTTATACCAAAAAGATGTCTAAAATATGGTTTTTAAAAAGTATACCTCGATTAATATAATTTTCTTTTTAAATAAATTTTATCATTGGTACACAATAATTTTTATCATCAATTGCTTTAAAATAAAAAGGTTTTCATGCATTTTAATATATGTTTTTAAATAAATTTTTTCCTATTTGATTTTCTTTAAAATGATATAAATGAAAAAATTTTCCTTGGAAAGATGAAATTAATGATAATGACAAATTACTGATAATTTGTAAATAACTGTAATTAAATCAATTATTATTAATATAATTTGCTGTTATCCGTTTGAAACGATGATTTCTAATAATATTCAGAAAAGTGAAAACTAAACTGCATTACTTTTGTGGAATAAATTACAAATATTAAACAACAAACTTTAAATCAAAATTAAAAATTTATATGACAAATGTTTAAAATAATTTAGCACCAAATTTACTTTATTTAAAAATTAGTATTTCAAACAATAATCTTTTCACTATACGCCTTCAATAAAATAGATACATCATATTAATTTTCAGTTTTTTTTATTATTTAATTTTTTGACCATAATTCAGTTATTTTTCATGAATAATAAATCACTATTAAGGAATTTTTTACTTCGCAATTCAGAAAGAAAGAATAATTAAATCCCTGTGCCTAAAGTACTCCTTACTTCTTCTGTTATAAAAGAAGTTCGCTTGACTATTATTTTCTTTGACGATCCAAATGAAAAACATCATAATAAAAATAAAAACCTCAATTCCTTAGCGAGTTACTTTCAAATAGCGTCATTCAATTACAGTGGTAAAATCAACCAAACATCATGTTACACAGCAAAAGAAATATGTTATAACGTTCTTTTAATAAACATTGAGAATAGTAGACTTTTCTTTGCAGTTTTTTAAATTTACTTGACAATACCCTTTTTGCACTTAAATTTTTTTTCAATTTACCTATCTGAGAAAATGGTGACATTGCATAATTTGGTCTTTTTTTCCATGCCTTAAATAATTTTCCTTTCGCATTTTTCCTTAGATAGTTATTCAGTTTTTTTTCTTTAATTATTTTAATTTAACTCTCTACTTGATTACTGCCAACGGCCGTACCATGCTGAATATACCGGTTCTCGTTAGATCACCGAAGTCAAGCAGCATTGGGCGCGGTCAGTACTTGGGAGGGTGACCACCTGGGAACACTGCGTGCCGTTGGCAAATTTGGGACCTGAATGCCCGACTGTCTAGCGCTCTGGCGCTCGGTGCCACAGGTTTCGGGTTCGAATCCCGGTGGTGCCATGGATGTTTGTAGTGGTTCGGAATCCACTTTAAGCCGTAGGTCCCGGTCTTCTATGACTGTAAGAGCGTCACGGAGCAAAAGTCAGGCTTCTACCTACGGGTGCTCCATCACAACAGAAGCTGCTTCCTTCCCCTTCAATCATGAGTCCATATGGGCTTGTGGGCTTGGCCAGCCAAGTGGGATAAGAAACAACAACAACAACACTTGATTACTACAGGCATTCTAGCGAAGAAAGCTAGTTAATTTAATGAACAAAAATGTTATTTGCCTTTTTTTACCTCCCATTCTCTCTCTCTCAGCTGTGTTCGCCATGTTTTTGTTTTGCATTCCAAACGTTTTCCTTTGTTTTTATCAGTGCCTTTATGACATAGATGGGAAATAAGGTTAAGATGCTAATAAAAAAATTTATATACATATATACCTAATCATCTAATGGATTTTATGAGACTGCAAAGCTTTTTTTTTCAACAAAATTTTTTTCCTTTTTTAATTTCTTTTCCTTTAACCAATCTCTAAGCCCTAAGAGCTTCTTTAGTAGTTTGTGAAATAAAATGTGTTCTTCAAGAAAACTAATAAGAAAATTAAGACCGTTAATGATTAGCTTCGAACCAAACATATTCATTTATTAACAGTTCTTTACTTTTTTATGAGTTCTTTAATGATTAGGGAAACCTTACTACATTTTCCTAAGCGCAATTAACACAATAAATATGCAGGACATTTCTGGCAAAAGGGCCTGAATCTTCTAATTCTTTAAGGAGGTTACCCATTTTTGAAATTGAGACCGTTAATGATTAGCTTCGAAGCAAACATATTCATTTATTAACAGTTCTTTACTTTTTTACGAGTTCATTAATGATTGGGGAAGCCTTACTACATTTTTCAAAGCGCAGTTAACACAATAAATATGCAGGACATTTCTGGCAAAATGGCCTGAGTCTTCTAATTCTTTAAGGAGGTTTCTAATTTTTCAGGTTTTCCCAGTTCAACCTAAAATCATTATAATTTCAAGACTATGTAACGTGTAATTAATTGAGAGAAACTTGCTTAATAGATTTTCATTTTGATTAAGTAATGTTACGAGTTCATAATGATAATCTAATGATATTTTTTTTCAGTATAATTACGTTTAATAATTGTACGAAGAATTCAATGTAATCTATCGATTTAGTTTTTAATTAATTTTGATTTGAATTTATTATCACTTCAATTATCACTTCAAAGTAATCTATATTTAAAAACATTTTAATTACTTATGCATTCACTCAATTCCATCAGCAGTTATAAAAATTATTTTGATTGCTATTTGATTAAAGAAAGCCTTTTGGAAATATGATCATATTTTAAAAATTTCTTTTTTCTGTTAAACTTTCAAACTTTATTATCCTTTATTTTAAGAAAGTTTAATATGTACACCAAAAAAAGATCTAAAATAAGGATTTTAAAAATTATACATCGATTAATATAATTTTCTTTTTAAATAAATGCTCATCATTGATGCACAATATTTTTTTTATAAAACAAAAGAAAGTTTTTATCTGGAATTGCTTTGAAATAAAAAGGTTTTCGAGCATTTAAATATATGTTATGAAATATTTTTTTCCTATTCGATTTTCTTTAAAATGATATAAATGAAATAAATTAATTCTTGGAAAGTTGGAATTAGTTGATAATGAAATATTACTGATAGTTTTATAAATAACAGTAATTTAATCAATTCTAATTAATATAATTTGCTCTTATCCGATTTGAAACTATGATTTCTAATATTGGGCAAAAAATTGAAGACAAAACTAAATTAAATTTTGAAGGATAAATTATAAATAGTAAAGAACAAATTTCAAATCATAATTAATAGTTAATGTCAAAAATGTTTTTGCATCTCTTTTACTTTATTTAAATCTTAATATTTTAAATAATAATCTTTTCATTATAAACCTTTAAAAAACGACTTCCTTATATTAATACTCAGTTTTTCTAGAATATTTAATTTTTTGGCTTTAATTTAGTTATTTTCATAAATAATAAATTACCATTAAGATATTTTTTATTTCGAAAATTAGAAAGAAAGAATATTCAAATTCCTGAGACAAAACTACTTCTAACTTCTTACGTTATAAAAGAAGTTCGCTGGATTATTATTTTCTTTGGCCAGCCAAATGAAAAACCTCGCAATAAAAATAAAACCCTCAATTCCTTAGCGAGTTACTTTCAAATAGCGGCATTCAATTACAGTGGTAAAATCAACCAAACATAATGTAACGCAGAGAAAGAAATATGTTTTAACGTTCTTTTAATAAACATTGAGAATAGTAGACTTTTCTTTCCAGTTTTTTAAATTTTCTTGACAGTAGTTTTCTTCTCCACTTTTTGCACTTAAATAATTTTTTTTTTCTGTGAAAATGGTGACATTGCATAGTAAGGTTTTCTTTTCCATACCTTAAATAGTTTTCATTTTGCATTTTTCCTTAGCCAGTTATTCAGTATTTTTTCTTTAATTATTTTAACTTAACTCTCTACTTTATTACTACAGGCATTCTAACGAAGAGAGCTAGTTAATTTAATGAGCAAAAATGTGATTTGCCTTTTTTACCTCCTATTCCCTCTCTCTCTAAGCTATGGTTGCCATGTTTTTGTTTTGCATTCCAAACGTTTTCCTTTGTTTTTATCAGTTCGCCTTTATGACATAGATGGGTAATAAGGTTAAGATGCTAATAAAAAAAATTATATACATATATACCTAATCACCTAATGGATTTTATGAGACATTTTTCCCCCTTTTTAATTTATTTTCCCTTAACCAATATCTAAGCCCACGAGACTTTTAGTAGTTTGAGAAATAAAATGTGTTCTTCAAGAAAACTAATAAGAAAATTAAGACCGTTAATGATTAGCTTCGAAGCAAACATATTCATTTATTAACAGTTCTTTACTTTTTTACGAGTTCATTAATGATTAGGGAAGTCTTACTACATTCTCCTAAGCGCAGTTAACACAATAAATATGCAGGATATTTCAGGAAAAATGGCCTGAATCTTCTAATTCTTTAAGGATGTTTCCCATTTTTAAAATGTACGCAATTCAAGGAAAATCATTATTATTTCAAGACTATGTAACGTCACATTAATAATTTAGAGAAACTTGAGTGACAATAACATTAATTAATAATAAATAATATGATATTTGACATGTGAAATGAACAGGATATTTCAGGAAAAATGGCCTGATTCTTCTAATTCTTTAAGGAGGTTTCCCATTTTTAAAATGTACGCAATTCAACGTAAAATCATTATTATTTCAAGACTATGTAACGTGACATTAATAATTTAGGGAAACTTGAGTGACAATATCATTAATTAATAATAAATAATGTGACATTAACATTAATTAATCTAGAGAAAACTTGCTTAATAGATTTTCATTGTGATTAACTAATGTTACGAGTTCATAATAATAATAATGTAATCATTATTTTTTCTGTATAATTAGGTTTTATAATTATAGGAAGAATTCAATGTGAATTGATCGATTTTAAATTTTTAATTGTTCAGCGCGATAGTTTTAATTTTTAATGATTTTTTTATATGAATTGTATTATCATTTTATTGTAAACTCTATTTAAAAACAATTTAATTAATGACAAATTCACTCAATTCCATCAGTAGTTATAAAAAAATATTGTGATTCTTATTTGATTTAAGCTTTTGATTAATATGATCAGCTTTTCAGTATGGATTGTAAACTTTTTATTTACAAATATATATATGAAAATGTTCAATAATATTGAAATTTTATGGAAGAAAATATAATTTATTCATGCTTTCAATACAAGACTTCACATTCAATTTTCTTAACAATCAAATTTTATACAAAACCACGTTTTACTAAATAAATAAAACAAAAAAAAATAACATTTATAAAAATATATGCTGCATATTGATTGCTTTAAGATGTTATAATTATTAAATATTTCTTATAATATTCTTGAAAAATTTTTAATCTATCTTTTAATAAATGTTATTTTATATATTTCATATAAAAAGAATTAAGTTATTTATGAGCAATATTACCAAATTAAACATCTACATTTTGGAACTTTGTAATTATTGAAAACATTCAATATTTTTCAATTAATGTAACAGTTTATCATCTATATATTAACAAGTACTGCTCGATTAAATCAAGTTTCTCTCTTTTAAAAATATGTAAAACTTTAAATTTTTTTACAAGAAACATGAAAAAGAAAGGTTTCTGGGCCATTGTCTTAAAATTAAAATTGTTAAACTTTTTTCCACCCCTATTCTTATTCAATTACAATAATAAAAAAAATATTTTATTCTTTGCAAAAATTATAGAAGTAATTTTTTAAAATCCAAAAAATTCCATTCATAGAAAATATTTAAATAACTTTATAAAGCCAATTAAATAAAGGAAATTCTTTTTATTAAACATAAGGGTCGAAGAAAAAGAGCGATGCATTAAATTTCTAAAATTTTGAAACGTTTTTGATTTAATTAATTTTTTTACTATTCGATTTTCTTACAAAAAATATGATTGCAAAAAATATTTCTTGAAAATTATTGATAAAGATAAATTACTGATAACTAATTTGTTCAATTATAATTAATATAATTTTGTTTTATCTATTTTGAAACTTTGATTTCTGATGATATGTAAAAAGTGTAATCCAAACTACATTACATTTTCCAGAAAAAAATTACAAATAGAAAACGATAAAATTTAAATCAAAATTAATAATTTATTTCATAAATGTTTAAAATATTTTAACATCAAATTAACATTATTTGAATCTTGATATTTCAAACAATAATCTTTTCATTATATGTTTCTAAAAAATACCTCCCAAATATTAGTTTTCAGTTTTTCTTGCGTATTAAATTTTTTGTTTTTAATTTACTTACTATTCATACATAATAAATCACAATCAAGATATTTTTTATTTCGAAATTTATGAAGAAATCATAATCAAATCCCTGTGCCAAAACTACTACTAACTACTTATGTTATAAAAGAAATTCGCTTGATTTTTAATTTCTTCGACAAGCCAAATGAAAAACCTCGCAATAAAAAAAACCTCTATTCCTTTGCGACTTACTTTCAAATAGCGGCATTCAATTACAGTGGTAAAATCAACCAAACATAATGTTACACAACGAAAGAAATATGTTATAACGTGCTTTCAATAAGCATTGAGAATAGAACTTTTATTTCCAGTTTTTTAAATTTACTTGTCAGTAGTGTTCCTCTCCCCTTTTTGCACTTAAATATATTTTTTTTCTGAGAAAATGATGACATTGCATAATTTCGTCTTTTTTTTCCATGTCTTAAATATTTTTTCTTTTGCATTTTTCCTTAGCCAGTCATTCAGTATTTTTTCTTTAATTATTTTAATTTAACGCTCTACTTGATTACTACAGGCATTCTTGCGAAGAAAGATAGTTAATTTAATGAGCAAAAATGTGATTTGCCATTTTTTTTACCTCCTATTCCCTCTCTCTCTCAGCTATGGTTGCCATGTTTTTGTTTTGCATTCCAAACGTTTTCCTTTGTTTTTATCAGTCGCCTTTATGACATAGATGGGTAATAAGGTTAAGATGCTAATAAAAAAATTTATATACATATATACCTAATCACATAATGGAGTTTATGAGACATTTTTTCCCCTTTTTTAATTTCTTTTCCCTTAACCAATCTCTAAGCCCACGAGCTTTTTAGTAGTTTGTGAAATAAAATGTGTTCTTCAAGAAAACTAATAAGAAAATTAAGACCTTTAATGATTAGAATCAAACCATACATTTTCCTTTATTAACAGTTCTTTACTTTTTTATGAGTTCATTAATGATTAGTGAAATCTTACTACATTTTCCTAAGCGCAGTTAACACAATAAATATACAGGGCATTTCTAGTAAAGTCCTCTAATTCTTTAAGGAGGTTTCCCATTTTCAAATTTTCCCAGTTCAACCTAAAATCATTATTATTTCAAGACTATGCAACGTGTAATTAATTGAGAGAAACTTGCTAATAGATTTTCGCTGTGATTAACTAATGTTACGAGTTCATAATAATAATCTTATGATTATTTTTTTGTATAAATACGTTTTGTAATTATAAGAAGAATTTAATGTGAATTTATCGATTTTGAATGTGTTTAACACGATAGCTTTTAGTTTTTAATGATTTTTTGATGGGAATTGTATTAGCTTTTGAAAATAAACTGTATTTAAAAATATTTTAATTAATTATACTTTCACTAAATTCCATCAGTAATTAAAAAAACATATTTTGATGCTTATTTGACTTCACAGAAATACGATCAGATTTTCAGTATAGATTGTAACTTTTTATTAATCAATATAATTGGTCACTAATATTGAAATTTTGTACGAAAAATATAATTTATTGATCCCATCTATGTATGATTTGTCATTCATTTTCCTTAACAATAAAATTTTATACAAAATCCCATTTTATTAAATAACTAAAACTAAAAATTTTATTATTTATAAAAATATACTCTTGAATATATTGATATTGATTGCTTTATAATGTTATAATAACTAAATATTTAGTATAATAATCTTGAACAATTATTTATCGATGTTTTAATAAATGTTCTTTTATATTTCATATACAAAATAAATGAAAATTTATTTCACAATTTTTATTATTTATAATGAGGAAAATTGTCAAATTAAATATATGTGTTTTTTAATTTTGTAATTATGGAAAATATTCAATATTTTTTTAATTAATTTAGCATTTTATCTCTTTATATACTAACCATTACTACTCAATTAAATCATGTTGCTCTTTTTTTTAATATTTAAAAAGTTAAAATTTTTCTATAAAAAGCATATAAAAATAATGAATCAGTCCATTTTTTTAAATTAAAATTGTTAATCATTTTTCTATCCACATTCCTATTCTATTACAATAATGAAAAAAATATATATTTTATTCATTTCAAAATTATATTTAAATTTATAATCATTTTTAATGAAATAAAAATTTTGAGATCCAATAAATTCTATTTATGGAAAACTTTAAATAACTTTATGAAACCAATTTAATTAAGAAAATTTGTGTTATTAAACATAAGAGTAAAAGAAAAAATCTTTGCATTAAAAGGTAATAATATTCTATTTCTTACAGAAAAAACAACTGACTAGTAAACTTATCGTTTAGCTAAGTAATTAATTTTATTTAATTTTAAATCATATTTCAAAAGTAAAAACGAATAACTAAATACATGTGAATTTAAATACCATTAAATAATTAAGCTACTAAACAACTTTAACTTAATGAAATTATTTGGTTTTGGAAATTTTTTTAAAATACAGGTAATTCTGATGCAAGAAAAAATAAAATATTTAATTCTTAATTATATGATAAAATACGTTTAATTTATTTTCGCTTTATAGATGTATTTAAATATCAGAATAATAAAGTTAAAAAAATGTCTGTAAAATATTAATTTATGAAAAACATATAAAATTTTATGATATGAATTAATGACATCAATAAAATGTTTATTTTGTTTAAAAGGAAATCTACTTAAATCATCTGCATAATTTATAATGTTTGAACTAATAACATAGTTGATGTTTTTATAGTTAAAAATTAATAATTTTACATCTCAAATGAATAAACTAAAAATAATTTTACCTGAAACGAAATACATTGCATCAAATTTATTACTTCTGTGACTGATGGTAGCATATTATGGTAACTTTTTATAGCTTTGAATAAAATGTACAATAATATAATAAACTTCTTCCAAATCTGCAATAATATTGCAGAATGACATGAATTAAAGTGCCTAGAATTTGAAAAAAAATAGGCTGTTACACTAATAATCTATCTTTATAAAGCAGAAAATAATTATGTTGTAAAATTTTGTATTTTAAATAGTTAATACTTTTTTGCATAAATAAATAAACTAATGAAAAAAAAAGGTAATATTAGTTTATTTTAATAGCATGTAGAAAAAGTAATAATTTAATTTCTCTTTAGCAAAACATTTCCAACTAAGAACTCATATTAATTATAAAAAAAAGTAGTTTTATTGCTTTCCCAATACAATTTTTTTTTTTAAATATAGAGACGTAACAGCTACTAATCATACATAAATAAAGAATTCTAAGCTAAATATAATCAATGAATGTTTTAAAAAGTTAAGAAAGTCGTACATTAAGTAAAGAAAAATCTTTAAAATAGCAGAAGTTTACAAATTTAGAAGGCAATTTTTAATGGAGCCAAGCGTAATAATGAACAATTGATTAAAAAGCAGAAAATAATTATGTCGTAAAATTTAGTATATAAATAGATAATATTTTTGTACATAAATAAATAAACTAAGAAAAAAAAGGTATGTTAATATTATTTTATTTTAAAAGCAGTTAAAAAAAGTAATAATCTAATTTCTCTTCAGTATTTCTAACTATGGACTAATCAATTAATTAAAAAAATATTTTTATTGTTTTCCTAATATAAAAAAATATTTTTTTAAATAAAGGAACGTAACAGCCAATAATATTAGATTAGTAAAAAACTCTAAACTAAATAAAGACGATGAACGTTTTAAAATGTTAAGAAAATCTTACATTAAGTGAAATTTAGGAGCCGAGTTTTAATGGAGCAAACGTAACAATGAACAATTGATTCTGAAGTTTATCGAATCAATAATTGAACTCATTCTATACACTACATTAATCGTTGAGACATCTGGAGAGAATCAGAAATGGGCCAGAACGCGAGATTTATTGTGTAAAAAAAAAAAATCAATGTCAAAGACATGGCGTGAAACTCAATACATCCATAGCATCATTTTGAAATTTTAAAAACTCATGAAGCATGTATTTCAAAAATAAAAAATTCTATTTATTTAACATTTTTATTTGAATGTATGTGCCTGTATGAAAATCCTATAATTATAATTAAAATCTCACAATACTATTTACTCTTGTAACTAATATTATACACAGTGATTTTAATTTTAGAACAAACTAAATATAAATTTATTGAGAGGAAATCCAATGATTTTTTTTCTTATTGAATCTATTAAGAGAAAGTTGTTTTGTAATTTTTTTTGTATACAAAGTTAATTTAAGTTGCAGTTTAAATAACCATCGGTAACCAAACTAAACCATCATAACCTTCAATAACCACCATAACCAAATGATAGCTCATAATATAAATAACTTTTCATAACACATTTGTCATTGAATAATAAAATAAAATATCTATAAAGAAAAAGTTGTAATATAAAATAATAACACATTTTTCATTGAAGGTTATTTACTAAATCTATTTTTAAAATAAAAAAATATTAAAATAGTTAAGTAATTTAATTATAATCATTTTTAATTTGATATTTTAATTCTTTTTAATTAAGAATCTCTCTCGTTATTAAAAAGTTTTAATATTACAAAAACAATAAACTATTAGCAGTCAATTTAAAGTATTTAAATCAAGAATTTGATAACTAAAGACACTAAAAAATTCAAAGTCAAATTGTTAGAATAATTTAAATCTATTAGTCATACATTTTTTATGAAAGCATTAAAATATTAAGTTCTTATAAGCTTTTTAACTTTTTATTTCTTAGGGAATATTTTGTATCAAGTAACAATTCTTTAATTGATTGTGTTAATTATAATTCAATAAAGAAAGTGAAGAAAAATAACTAAAGTACTTAAGTACTTTAAGTATTGTGGTTTTCTCTAAAAGTGCAAAATGTTAAGTATTCTAATGTATTTCGTAAGAATTAAGGGATTATCTTAATGCCTGTAATATAATGAAATAAATTTTATTGTTCTGCTGAAATGATTTTTTGTTTAATACCGAAAGTTCAGCCTTATAATCTATTCTGAAATTTTTTAATACTTTTTTAGTTAAAACCTTTTTAAGGGTTATGATATTTTTATTCACTTTTAGTTGTTTGTTATATTTTTTTTCTCTATTTTGAAGCCATTCTTTTAATCACATAATCTTGCAAATATGAATTATTGATTGTCTGAAAAAATAATCCAAGGGATATTAATTTTATTTTATTACAGAGATAAATATTAATATAATATTTTTAATAATTATTTTAAGAGCCATTCATGATACCAAAACAACTATATATATATATATATATATATATGTTTCGTTACATGTAGATCATTATTTATTACATGGCAGTAAAAGTATGCTTTCAATTACGTCTTAAAATTAATTTATGTAATAACTTTTTGAATTTGCATAAAAAAATAATTTTTATGTATTGAACAGCTTATTTTGGAAGAAAAATATATATATATATATTTAAAAAATATTTAGGTGGCAGCAAAAATGAATAATTATTGCTTATTTTTAATAAAACAATGTTGTTTAAAATGAGAATTGCAAAACAAAAATTATTTTTCTTTATTTTGAGATTAATTAGATATAAATTGTTTAAGAAAATAATGAGGGGGTTACAAAAAATTCACAATATAAAATTTTTCATTTCTTAAAAGAGCAATTAATTTATTTTCTTTTGCGTAAAAACTCTTTATGAGTTTGTTGAAAAAACATTATTACTTATACTTACTCCAGATAAATGGCCTTTAAAAGTTTTTTGACCAATAGGTATTTTCAAACGTAAATTATTTTAAATTTTTACTACTTAAAAAAATACTTTTTAAAGAATAAATCCTCTCAGCAAAAAAATAATTTCTAAATTAAACCAGACAAATATATATTATTAATTCGTAGAAATAACTATTAAATTTCATAAAAAGTTAATTTAAATTCATATACAATGACGAATATGTAATTTGGATATATTCAAAAGCAATTAGAAAACATAGCGATTGTTCTTAAAAAGTATTTTATAACGAGTAACACAAACTAAATAAAATAAAATATTTTATACAGATTATTATCGTTATAATGTCTTGGAAAATTCCGCAATTTGTTTTAGAAAAACAAAATTGAAAAATGGAAGAAATCCAGATGAAATATCAATTGTAAAACCACAGTATCTGATAATATTAGAAAATTAACGTTTTACAAATTGTTAACTGAAAAATATGTTGAATCCCATATATAAAAATAATTTAAACGTAAAAATTAACTGTTAAACATCTAACTTCGAAACAAACTAAAATATATATAAAAAAATAACATAATCACAAAAATTCTAAGATTTTCCATTTTAATTTCAATGAAATTCGTGAATGTCAATAAGAAAGCTGCAGATGTAATCAGTCACATCGTATGGCGGCAGAGTATATAAGATGACACCAATCACTTCTAATAAATAAAATAATTATTTAATTAAAAATTAGTGACAATAGGTTCGTAAATTTTGAACATCGCAGCAGATAAAAAAATGAATTTAATAAAAAAATATTAGGGCATTAACTTTTTGCGTTTTTAAATTATAAGATTTCTCATAATTTACAGTCAAACACATAAATCATTTGAATTATATATAAATTTACATAAGTATATTTAATTTTTTTGTTGAATTCAAAGTGTTATATATGTAGATATATATATATATATATCTATATATATATATTCAGCACACTTGTAATATTTTTCAGGTTAGATGTGGAACATATTGTTTTATTTACAAATTGCATAAAAATATCACTTTATATCGAAATTACAATTTCTTGTGATATGCCAGAAAATACATTCCTATAAATGCACATTATAAGGAAAAAATGCATGAATTTATGTAATAAAACAGCAGCACATTCCAGGTTTCTTTAAAATGAGCATAGTGAAAAATTTAAGCATTTTGTGGGATAGGTAATAAACTTTATCTGATATGCATGAATAAAAAGTATTTACATTTGAACAACAAAATATAGTTTTTATTACATGTAAATATGATGCAAATGGTTTAAAAATTCATGATATATGAGGTCAATCTATTTCTATATATATATAATGGATGTAGAAGTTCGATTATATAAGTTCTATAATACATAAATACATAAATAATAAAACCCTTTTGTTCTCCTTGAAATGCTTTGTGTGCATTTTTAAGTACGTGTACTTAAGCCTAAATGTAAAGAACTCTTTATAATAAACCTTTTAAAAGTTATGGGAGCTTGAAGAGTTGGTTGCAATGATCGATTTCTCACTTTTCTAAACTCCAGAAATCGGTTCAAAAGACTCCATTGAAGATTACGGAACCGCGAAGTCACTTAATGCGAATTTACTGCACTCTTCGAGGTGGAATGATACCATTAAGGATTTGCGCCGTTTTTTGGTTCTGTGGAGGGCCGATAAAATATTCATCCTATGAATGAAGCCGATGCTTAAGCTAATAAGAACCATGAAGCTAAAATATCGTATTTTAAACGGAAGATCTGCTTTAGGTGTTATCGTCTAATCCGGGAATTTTAATTTACTGATGCATAATGCAATCGCCCTGGTGAATATTAATTCATTTCTCATTAAATATTAATATAGATGCATTGATGATTTTAATTTATAATTGCTATTCTTATCATAAAGTGTATTAGACCGTTCCAAATATGTGGTTTTCTACCATTGGATTTTAGTATATAGGTTTTATATATTTTTGGTGTATGTATATTTCGGTAAAAAACATTTTTACTATTTCAAATTATTTATTTTTTAATAATTTAATTTTTAAATATTCGTCCTATGAATGAAGCTGATGCTTACTCTAATAAGAACCATGAAGCTAAAATATCGTCTAATCCGGGTCTAATCTTTAGGTGTAATCGTCTAATCCGGGAATTTTAATTTACTGATGCATAATAATACAGTCAGCCTGTCCATTTTTATGGGTGAATATTAATTCATTTCTCATTGAATATTAATCTAAATGCATTGTTGATTTTAATTCATAATTATTACTCTTATCATAAAGTGTATTAGTGCATTTCCTGCTATATAGTTTCCTAAAATTGTCTTTTAGTATATAGATTTTATAGGGTTTTATATATGTATATATATATATATATATATGTGTGTGTGTGTGTATTTTGGTAAAAAACATTTTTACTATTTCAATGTATTTAATTTTTAAATATTCATCTTATGAATGAAGCTGATGCTTAAGCTAATAAGAACCATGCAGCTAAAATATCGTATTTTTAACGGAAGATCTGCTTTAGGTGTTATCGTCTAATCCGGGAATTTTAATTCACTGATGCATAATACAATCAGCCTGTTCATTTTTATGGGTGAATATTCCTTCATTTCTCATTAAATATTAATTTAAATTCATTGATGATTTTCATTTATAATTACTATTCATACCATAAAATGTATTAGACCATTTCCAATACATGGTTTCCTACCGTTGGCTTTTAGTATATAGGTCTTACAGGGTTTTATATATTTATTTCTGTTCAGTGATATGGGTGAATATTAATTCGTTTCTCATTAAATATTATTATAAATGCATTGATGATTTTAATTTATAATTGCTACTCTTATCATGAAGTGTATTAGATCATTTCCAATATATGGTGTCCTACAATTGGGATTTAGTATATAGGTTTTATCAGTATATAGTTTTGTAGGAGGGTCAATAAATATTCATCCTATGAATGAAGTTGATGCGTAAACAAATAAGAACCATGAAGCTGAAATATCGTATTTTAAACGAAAGATCTGCTTTAGGTGTAATCGTCTAATCTGGGAATTTTAATTCACTGATGCATAATACAATCCCTCTGTTCATTTTTGCTAATGAATTTTTCTGAGAATTTTAATCCATTTCTCTTTAAATATCAATATAAATGCATTGATGATTTCAATTTATAAGCAATACTTTTATAATAAAATGTATTAGACCATTTCCAGTATATGGTTTCCAACCATTGGATTTTAGTATATAGTTAGTATATAGTTTTCAGTGTATATATATATATATTTGGTAAGAACATTTTTAAGATTTCAAAGTATTCTTAAAATCGATATCTTGTCTGAGGTTTGGGTAAAGTAAATAAATAATTTCCAGATTAGTTCTTTGAATCTGGCGTCCTTAAGATACTTCGCTTGTGGTGTTATCACTTTTTTTTTACTTTTGTTTTAAATTTGTGGTTTTAAAATTCATCTGCTGACAATTTTAAATGTTTGATAGCAGTTCGTTATTTCCTTTATGTTTATTAACTTATTTCTCTTATTTTAAAAGATTTAATATTTAAAAACTTTAAATATTACTTTTTTATTCTTACGAAAACTAGAAAAGTTTTATTTTTCTTCTTAATAGTTTTTTTATTAAAAAGATATTTAATAATCAATTAAAAGGTTTTTAAAAGTTTCTATATAAAAGCAATTTCTTCAAGTAAATTAAATTTAGAACGATATTTTATGGAAACAAAATTTTTTTCATTATAAATTTAAAAATGACTCTTTTTCTTCGATGAATATTCAACATTTTTGAAATTATTTTGTGGTTTTCAGTCTCGTACAATCAATTTTTTTTAAGTTAATGGCAATATTTCACAGCAATTAAAATTTAAATTTACCATTGATATCAGAACAAAATATAAAAATTTTTCAAAACAAATCAATGAATCAAATTATTCTTATGATTTAAAAATAATGTAAAATTCATATAATTACTATTTCTGTGAAATATTTAGAACATTTCCTGCTATAAAAAGATAATAAATTTTATTACGAAATAATAATTGTACAATACAGTAATATAATAATGGTAAATAAATTAAACTATTGATATCATTATTGTTCTTTGCATAATTCTTCTGTTGAAAATATATTTGATAATGACTCATGAAACAATTAAAAAAATATTGAATAATTGATTAAACTTATTTTCCGAATAATACTGGTGCTAGATAGCAGATTTTTATATCCGTATAATAAATTAAAAAACACAACTTGTTGAATTAATTCTCATCAATTAACGTAATAGCTATTAAAATTTCTGAATAAATTCATTGAACTAATATTAAAATTTCAATACTGAAACAAAAAAAAAGAATATTAGTAACAGAGACTGATAAAAAATTGTACCATTAATTTAACTCCGGAAAAAAGAGCTTTCTAAAGTAGCATAAATGTTTTCTTTTATAGAATAGATCGAAATAAAAAAAAGTAATATCACAATGCAAAACGAATTTGCCGAATTTGTTTAAACATACTACTTTTTAACACCCATACTACTTTTTAAATTAAAAAAAGCTGCATACATCACCAAATATGGGATTGCATATATTTACTTTTGTTGTTCCCAGATGTTCAGCAGAAATTTCAATTACACTAACACGTATCCAAACAACTATTGATTCAATCAGACAGAAAATAATTACTGTAGGCATTAATTAAAGATGCAACGATAAATCACTTACCCCAGTCTTTAATAGTTAGCAACTTGGATGCAGGCAACACACAAAGCACTGTGCGCTTTAACATTGCCGCTTGATCAAACTTTTCGCACTCGAAATTAATTTACTTCATTCGAACTGAATCACCGAATCTTTATATATAAACACCAAGAATAATATCAAATTAATTTACTAATATTAGCACTCTTTAGCCTGCTTATTATTGTATGTTAATTAATATAGTATAGTATTAATGTTTTATAAAAAAATCAGTATTATTTATAAAAAGTTCATTTTTTATATACACACAAGAGCCAAAACATTATGACCACCCTTACATTTTTAAATGAACTCGCCAGGATGACATGGAAGGCACGTGATCAGGTGGAAGTGGTATTTAACTGGTATTAAGTGGTGGTATTAATCTATGCCAAGGCGGGTTGAAGCTGTGTTGCGCGCCAAAGGTGGGCCAACTAGGTATTGACAGGTGGTCATAATGCTTTGGCTCTTGAGTGTATATTAGTCCCTTACCAACTTGTAATTCTGTTTATAATTTTTTGGGATATAAATTGATGGTATGATGGTATCTCAAATAAATTCGACGAATATAAAAAATCAAATATTATAAAAAAAATCTGAAAATAAGTAATTTTTTTTATTTAAGATGTTGATTTAGAATATCATAGAATCTGATTTAGCTCAATCAAATTATTTTTGTTTTTGTTTTTTTACAATGATTAGATGTGATATTTTTTTTTTTTAATATTTAACTTTTTTTTTATTTCACTTAGTATGTATCAATCTTTTTGATTATTTTGAGCAAATGATGTTTAAATAATGTATAATATTGCTATATATTTATTTAATTTTTAAAATGTATTATAAATGATTTAATATTCATAATTTAATTAATTTAATATTTTGTTTATTTTTAAATAAATTTTAAATTATTTAATTTTCCATATAAAAACTAATATAAAATTAAACATTTTAATTTTAAAAAAATCTTTTAACTTTCTAGATATATATATATATATATATATATATATTGAATAAATAAATATTTATTTGATTATACAGAAAAAGTAATTTAGAAAATAAAAAGAAAAGAAAAACATTAAATTTTCTTTTAAATACAAAACATATTCTATTAATATCACATTGGTTACACTAGAATAAGTATCGCATAATATGTAAATAAAGTATTAAATTTTATTTGTTTAAAATATTTATTACTATTTATTTTATTAAATATATAACATAACACATATTTTTAAGAATTTTTAACATTTTTCAACACATTTCCAAAATTTATATGTTTAGACTATTTAGTTTACCACATAATTCAAACTTTTATGTGAAAAAAGTAATATTCAGATAAAATTTAAAAATAATTTTTATATACATAGCAATGATAAATTTACTACTTTATTTGAAATGAACTTATTTGAAAGAATATGCTTTAGTTAGAAATTTGTTCTGTTAAAATTTATATTATGATAAATGGTTATTAAAGATACTTATATTATAATACGCAGAACTTATTTTGTGTATAACGAAAATATGTGGTTATTTTTAAAATTTTTGATTCTAGTTAAAAGTTTCCTTTCTAAATTGATATTTTCTGTTTGACTATTTATGTAAGATTAAGTCAGTTTAGAATAATGCCTAAAAATTAGAATAAAAAATTAGCACTTATTAAAAATTAGAATAATGGTTTTTTCGAACTGATAAAAATATTAAATTTTTTTTTCATTTAAGATGTTATATTTTATTCTAAACTTCACCTCTGAATGGGCACGTTTCAGAAATTTGTGATAAAATCATGTTAAACTTGAACAGAAAGTTGTTGTTGCAAAAAAATTAAGTCAATTTCTACTTTTTTTCACTATATTGCAGAAAGTTCCTTTGCAAATAAAGTTGAAATTTTCCTTTTACATCTGGCGCCATCTATTGTTACATTCATGCAACTTAATTCTAAAAAAACTAAAATTAATTAATTAAATTAAATTGATGAATTAATATTTGAAAAAACTGTATTAACATCCAGTGTCATCCACTGCAAGTTCAAAAAAAGGATTTGAACTTGAGTGGATGAATAAAAAGTATTTTATTAACAATTGAAAATTTGAACAAGATATATATATAGGAAGAGTGCGAACTAATAGTAGAAATTGAAAAAGTTAAACTGAAATATATGAAATAAAATTTTTAATAATGTTCGTAATTAAAACAGAATTTATATTTCTTAATTTTTTTAAAAAAAATTTCTTTTACATTTTTACATTATTTTTTTTTCAAAATTCCTTTTACTTTTTTACATTATTTTTTTTCTAACATTGATTTTTTTTTGATGATTTTCGTGTTTGATAAAGTCGTGTTTGATAAAGTAGAAATCAAATGGAATAAAGCTCCTATATCGGTAAAAACATTATATTTGGAAAATACACTTTTTGAACAAAATTTTGAATTCAATTTCTTAAAATGAGCAGAACGAAAACTTTACGAAAACACCGATTAGTCTTGAGTAAAAAAAAAAGGATTTTGGAAGAAAAAGAACAATTTTACTCGAATATCGTTTTTCTATATCCGATGTTTAGCTTTCTTACATGTGAAATGAATTTCATTATAGAACATAAGAAAAACTTTAGAGTATTATCCTCAAAGTCTTTTTTTTACGATTTATAAATATAAATACATGTTTCATACAAGATGGATTAATATAGTAAACCTTGGGTGAAAAGTTTGCTTTTTTAGACCTATCTTTTCAATATATATATACATATAGAGAGATGGATCGATAGGATCTTTGTTTATACTTCGTTAAATTATGTGTATTTTGCTATTTAATAATCTAATGTCTCAAAATACTGATACATTAAAATCGTTGCTTTAAAAACACATTAATCACAAATATAAATCATATTTTTTCGAGTAGTTATTGAAGCATATAAATTATATACTTATAATTTGCATATTATTTCTATATTAGATTTATCATTTCCATTTTTAATTACTTCCACATTTTCCAATTCAATTAATTAAAACTAAAATTATAATATAAGATTAATTATTCTCTGGTTATTGAACCAATTCTTTATGTCCTGTTTGAGATAATCCTGTATTCCTCCGATCATATTTATTTAAAATTTATAAAAGCCTTTTAGGCCTAGTTTTCCTTTTATTTATGACTTCAGTCACTGCGGATGGAATATGAGCTCCCTGATGGCCAACTGGCGCTCTGTCTCTTGATGCTACAAGTTTCAGGTTCGAATTCTGACGGTAGCAAATATGCTTGTTAGTATTTCGGAATCCCCGTTAAACTGTAGGTCCCTGTCTAATTAGCTTAAAGCGTACAAAATTGATTGTAGAGTGACAAACCAATCCGACGGAATATGAGAAAAAGTTACAACCTTCCTGGAATTCCTTTAGATGGAACTGTAACACAATTGCTGCTCGTACGAGCAAAAATGCAGAAAAAAATAGAAATCTCCAACGCGTGACACTTTTCACAATACTATCCAGTCTCCTGAAATTAGTGGCAACGTCAATGGATTAGAACTTTTGCCCTCCAGTTGTTCCATTAAATTGTTTACCCCTTTGAAATTCAGGCAATAAACGGATCTCATAATCTCCTTTTTCAACACATATATATATATATTGAAGTAACATCTTTTAATAAAAATAGAAACTTGTCATTTCAAAATGTTATCTGAACGTATAATTTTAGTAGAAGTTTTTGTGTTATTCACTTTATTTAAATTTTTAGATAACAATCACACAAATATTACAGTCCAGTATGACATATTTTTTTTGTGTTGTATATCGAAGACGAGAGGAAAATTTAGAATTCTAGTCAAGTTAGAATCATTTAGTCGAGGCTCGGGTTCATAGTTTAGTGCAACTTTTTCTTACTAAGTAACATAACGTTTGTACATATTATATTGACTTTAACGTTATATTTAAAACCATGTTTTTTAATATATCTGCATTTATGTAACTAGTTCGGCAAAGTAATACATTTAAAATGATCATTGCAACCTAGCTAAATAATAATGATTACAATATTTATTCATTTTCAGTAAATGTTTCAGTGTTAGTGTATATAAAAATATTAAAATGATAATTTTTATAACAGGAGGAATAAAACGTAATTAAAAATATTTTTAAGATATAAAAAAATTATACATGATTATAAATTAAACTTGTCAGATTTCTAATGTACCATACAATCTAATGAACACCAAATTAAAATTTACAAGTGTTTTATAATATGATTAACTGTTGATAAAAACTGATGGATAATTTATTAACACTCGGTTAAAATTTTATAAAAAAAAAGTTTTTAATCATGTTTAAATTTTCAAATATATCTGAATAGCTGATATTACAAGAAAAAATTCAAGCTCAAAAATTGTTTGTTCCTCCATACAATGCCATTATTGTTCCTGATTTTAATGGATTATTATACTTATTATTTAAATTACACTTAATTATGTATTTAAATTGCCTAACTTCTAATGTATCATACACCAAATGTATCGTACATGCTCTAATGCATCGTACATCAATGAACACCAAATTAAAATTTACAAGTGTTTTATAATGTGCTTAACTGTTGATAAAAACTGATAGATAATTTATTAACTCTGGGTTAAAATTTTATAAAAAAAAGTTTTTAATTATGTTTAAATTTTGAAATATATCTGAATAGCTAATATAACAAGAAAAATTCAAGCTCAAAAATTGTTTGTTCCTCCATACAATGCCATTATTGTTCCTGATTTTAATGGATTTTTATTTTAGTATTATTTTTTCCCCCTTTCTTTTTTTCCCCTGCTATGAGAGTTATTTCGTTTTTCGTTTTTTCACTCGCTCCCAAACAAAAACCTCATTTTGTGCTCCGTGGGTTTTATTAAGATGAAAATGATTAACTTTCCGCTTTCACAGATCGTGGAAGAGATTGTAGTTATGATAATAACAGCAACAATAATAATATTTTCCCATTAGAGTTTCCAATTTCTGATGAGGTTGGGTAAATTTGAGAAGATTTTTCTAAAAATTTCTTTGTGATGGAAAAAAAATAATAGTAATAATGATAATAGCAATAATAATAAAACCCAGAGATGTGGTAAAGATAAAAAAAATAATATTTACTGTTAAAGTGTCTTTTTTTTCTTCTTTCTTATTGTATATATTGTGTGAACATATTTTAGATGAAAAACCAATTAAAATCCTTTGTTAGAAAAGAACTTGTATTTTTTAGTGAATCCTTTTAATTACTTGATAATAACTATCATAAAGAAATAAAAAATACTACCTAATATTGCACTATCCACTTGAGTATATAATGTATTAATTACTTGATAGTTTGTATTGTTTGATAAAATAAAAATTTCTAAAAAAAAACAAATTTTTATTTCTTTTAATTTTAACCGATGATAATAAATAGAAAGTTACGGAATTAATTTAGCACAACAATAAAATTTCTATATCCTGTAATAAGTTAAATATTGATGAAACTTAATTGTAATTAATAAGTTTTAATTAATTATTGGTGTAAAATTGTTTTAGGTGTTTTTTTTATCTATTTTATTTAATAATCTATGATAAAAAAAAATAGTTGTGATTGTCTTATTTTAATCTATTTATTATAATTTCCAAATATTTAAAACATTTCTACATAAACTTTTAAAATACTTCAGAAAAAATAAGACATGTGTTAAAAATATAATCGAACAACGTGAAATCTTATATATTTTTACCATGAATGCTTTTCTTTAATTTTACTTTGCATAAAATCGTTTAAAAGTTCAATAAAAAACTAAACCAGTACTTATATTTTATTGTAATATAATTTAGTTCTATAAAAATAATTTAAAAAAAAAAATACTGTGATTCTTTTAAAAACTTTTCTTAAATCTTAAGTTAACATTTGATTCCATATATCCTTTTCTAGTTATGTTTTCTTTTACGAACGAAATTTCATTAAAAAATTACCTTATCATTTCTGTAAAACATTAAACTTTTGTTATAGTCTTTTAATAAACTAAAAGCATTACTTCACTTATTTTAAAATGAAGTTAAGAAACTCTAATGCATTTTTTGTTGTTGTTCTTGAGTTAAATCAACGTTTTCTGAAACTGTGAGGCACATTTGCAAATGAAGGACGACGTACCTCACATAGAAAAGTAATTCACGTGACATTAGGGATTGCAATACCGGTATACTGCGATACCGAATACCGGTATTTTGAGCCATTTGTACAATTTTGTAATACCAGTATTCCCAAGTTTAAATACCGTTTTTTCGGTATTTACTATACATTTTGAATTATTTTCTGTGAAAGAAATCTTATCTGTAATTCTAATTCTTATCTGTGAAAACAAGGATGTAGTTGTGAAGATAGTTTGTAATATTTCGATATTTTTTTTAATTGGTTAATTTGTTATTTACATTGTATTTTCAAATCATGCTTTAGAGTTCAAAATATTTTTCAGATTGATTATATATATATACTCACAAGTAATACCCCATAGTAATGAATAAGAATAACTTTAAAGAACATAAAAAATAAGTTGATAATACTTCGGTTGATGCTTTTTAAGATCACATTTCAAAAATTTGTAATAGTACCACAGACTGAACCACATTTGGAATAGTACCACAGATTTACACATTTTTGTGATTTAAATAAGTATGATGTTCCTTTACTTTTTTGATTCTTCATATACTGTTATAATTTTTTTTTGTGATATTTTAATTGTTACAAATTTTTTTGTGATATTTATATTCTCTAATATAACTGGTAAATAAAACAAAAAAAACTGTGTTTTCTTCCTTTTTCTAAAATTTCTACTACCGGTATTAAAACCGGTATCCCGGTATTAAGATCTAAAAAATACCGAATACCGGTATTGAACTTTTCGTCCGATATTGCAATTCCTACTTGACATTAATTAAAAAATTATTTAAGAATTAATTAATTATAATTACTTATTATGCCCAATATTTAGCAGTTTATCTCCTATTATTTGATAATTACTTTCAGTTAAATTTGGATTTATAATTTAAAGTTTGTAATTCCTTCGAAACAGTATATTCTTGTCAAAATACCCGGCTTATCAAGCCATTGACTAATCACACATCTTAACCTGCCATGTCTGTCCATGACTGGTTGGCGTTTCTTACTTAGCCTTTCAGCGAATTTTTGTTATTGCCGCTTAAGAAGTTAAATAGGAATATTTAATGACAATTTAAGATATTGCATTTAAATAATATATTGTTCTTTTTAATCAAAAATTCAGTAACGTTGCATTGTTGGAGAGACGTAAAAGCGAAGCACGGTTTTAAGAGCACACATATCGAAAATGGTAAAAAAGAATTTTCAGCAAATTTTCCAAATTCTGAAGAAACTTTGGTCTTTTCTTCTATGTCATTTTTAGAAATGAAATCGTTCATTTAGTTTTTGCTGAGTTAGTGAATTCCTGCCTATATGATTAATATATGTTTTTATTCTTTGTTTTACTTATTTTGTTTATCGTGTTATTTGCTTCTATTATTTTTTATCAATTCGTCAGTGTAACGATTATTGCATGTATTTGTAAGCCTCATTTTAATTTGTGATTCAATAAAAAAATAATAACATCGTAGTCATTATATTTAAGTGTATAGCAACTGACTTTTAAATATTTAATTTTTTGAATGAGATATTCAATATTTATTGTTTAAAAATAAGGTAAGAATAATGAATGAATTAATTATTAAAGGAACTTATAAATTTTAGCTAAATGTTCGAAGCATATTATATATACCTGTAATCCAATGTATTTTGAATAAAATCTTATTTTTCATATTAACTGGATTTTGAAAATATTGAAACCTTTAGCTCAAGTGATTGTTTATTTACTGTAGATGATTTCTTAGGTTAATATGTTTATCAGTCATAATTTTTTAACATTTGTTCAAGAAGCAAAGGAAAAAAATGTCTTCAAACAAAAAATATCGTTGCAATAAAAAAAATAATTGAGGCTTAAAATATATACTAATTGAAAGCCGTTACGTAAGTTTGTAGTCTCAAGGTAAGAACATCAGGAGTGACTAAGCAGTTACATCATATCCTTATTGGTAACTGGTTCTTAGTCACGCCTACATGAATTAAATTGACCATTAAGAGACAAGCGATAAATGCTTTCAATTGATCAATGATTTGCGGAGGTCATTGTTTAACATCTGATTGAAACCAATAATTGAAATGGTTGAACTAGATTTCATGCAATAATAATGATGCAGATCAAATAATGTCAATAATTATTTTATTTGAATTGTATTATCAGAATAAAATGAATATTCTAATAAGAAATATAAAACACGAAATATCAACTGCATAATTTATTTAAATTACAAAACTGAAAATACCGATTCATGTTTTATTTACAATGCTGAATATTTTTTTTTTTTCAGAATATATGCTCAACATCTTTCAGCTAAAAAAATAATGCTAAACAAATGCAATAAAAAAATCATAAAATATTAAAAAAATTATTTTAAACATTAACTTTAATTTCATGTAATACGCATGAAATACGTAATTAATCATGTAATACGCATGAAATACGTAATTAATCATGTAATACGCATGAAACTATTTTACATAATAAATACGTAATTTTACATAAAAATTTATCATTAACATAAATTATTTTCAACATGAATATGAATTACCAAGACAAATTAATTAAATAATTTTATTATATTTCCTAGTCCATTTTTATTTATTTTTATTGTCACGATTATGTGTCATCATAATCGTGTCAACATACAACAGCAAGCAAATTAATTAATATTTCATGTATACACACTTAGGCCAAATTCAGAGATATTTTCATGAAAATATAAATTTTAAGGATACATTTAATTATTTTTACCATAAAATATAGGAAAACAAATTTTAGCATAAAAGTCTAATTAAGTATAAAATGAATATATTTTCTACCATTGTTATATCAGCGCTATTTATAAAAGTAAAACGTATCTTATACTTATTTTATGTGAGGAATTAAACGAATAATTTCCACAATTTATTAAGATAAATATTTCTTTTAAGGTGTAAATATTTCTTACCAAAACATTTTTTAAAGTAGCTATAATGAACTAAATTATTTGAATATTCAGGATTTCGTTATAAATGTTATATTACTTTTAAATAGTATTTTTATAAGTTATAATATAATTAAATAAATAACTTACTTAAGAATTCATAGAACCCATGACTTATTTTTCATTGATAACTTCTCAAAACTGATTTTTGTCAAACACTATTGAGGCACTTCAAATCATTGACCTTAATTTCTTGTCGACAACTTAGTCTGTCTGTTACTGTTGTTGATATTCTGCATTTGCCTCAAGTTTCTAACTCAGTGTGGGCAGCAGAAATCGTGTAATCCGATTGCTGTCTAAATCGGATTATCTGATTAAGTCTAGGCTCGGGGATCCCGGTAATCCATCGTCTAAGAAATGTCAATCTAAGAACAGAAGAATTATTTAAGACATTCCCGGGTATGGACTGATTAACGATATGCCAGGCTCCCAGTATGAAGATATATTCATGAATAAGGTATCGCAGTAAGGTAAGGTATGGCAGTAAAGATATTTTAAGAAATCATAAATTTCACCCAATATATTGGGAATTATGCAATTATAATTAACTGATTAAATCGCAGATTGGAGAACACGGAGCAGTTAAGAAATGTCATTTAAAGAAAAGAATTATTTAAGTTATTCATGGGGATCGGCTGAATAAGAATATGCTAGACTCAATGCAATGACGTCATAATTATTGTACTTCCCTTTCCTGATCAATACAATCGATCAAACATAGAATGTTTTATATTTTATGAACAATTGAACAGTTTTTTTGGATGAAAAATATATAGTGGTAATAATAAGTTACACACAAACAGTGACAGCCTTTTCACTATAACAGCATACATATATAAAAATAATAATCTGAAATACATACTCAAAATACACAGATATTATTTTGAAGAATGTATGCAAACGCCAATTGTAGGCATACATTATGTAATCAAACAAAAAAATTCTTTATCGATAGATTACTGTTGAAATGTTGTCTTCAGAATATTGAGGACATAAATCGGATGTCTCTTAGTAAGGAATAAGACCTCCCTTAAATGCAATAGTTGCTAGGTACCCATCTCTCCTTACTCAAAACCAGTTTATCCAATAGTCGGTAGGTAAGAGTGTCCATTCCACAGTCATCAGCTATTTTAGTTGTTGGGTAATAACCGATTACACCAGTGGACATAATCTGCTGAAAGTCGTCTCCCTAAAGCATTCCATGTATGTTCTATAGGATTTAAATCAAGGAAGTACGTTAGCCAATACATTATTTTGATATCCACAATTTTTAAAAGCTCTTTAGTAGCGCGAGTTTGATGTGGCTTGGCTTTATCTTTTTGTCGTATTATAAATAAACACCAATGGCGCCTAAAAGCAGGAGGGCGGATCACTTGCTAACAATAGTGGCTTCCTGTTATAGTAAGTGAGTCAAAAAAATTGGAGCTCACTCCGCCCGTCCATTATAACATCTGTGCCAAGATCACCGTTTAACCTGACGTATCCAGATGAGATAAAACCTAGTCATACGTCTCTTCATATAAACTAGCTTGAGAATAACTTGTGAATTTGAAACAACTTTCATCAGCAAAGAGGATGAAAGATCAATTAATGGAATGTCCAGTCTTAGTGTTTTGTCCAGTATAACCGGTGAAATCGGCTGGTGAAATCCAGTCTGACGTACGCCTGATAATGTGATGCATCACTGAGAATGGCAGGCGAATAGACGACCTCTATCAAGGTTAACACAATAGCTACAATAAATCGGGGCACTTGTTAACTGAGTTCTCAATCACGCTCATGAGTCCCCAATCACGCTTATGAGTCATGGGTTTGATCATATCATGAATCCATAAGAGGCTCATGTTTCTCTGGTTAAAAGCCGATACGTTAAAACCAAACATAAAAAAATAAGATGAATAAAATTTTAACAGAAAATAATTTAAACAATTAAATGTTTATTTTGAGCTATAAATGTAGAGATTCTGACATTTTTTTTTGCATTTGAATTCAATTTGATCTCAAATGTTTCAGCTTTGAACGAATTAAAAAGGGACTAAGTAGAATCTGCTTCAAGTTTTTGGTACGCATTATATGAAAAAATACTGAATTTTTAGACAAAAAATATTTAAATACTTTTTTAATAATAATAATAATAAAACATTGAGGAAATAATTATTATTTTCAAATGTCGTCCTGCATTTTTCTACTACAAATTCAAACAGACCTTCAATCTATGACATATATTCATATATTCTGAATTAAAAGAAATATTAAACCATTGCCTGCTTTGATGAAGTCAATGTTTTTTTTTATTGCTGAGATAATTAGTGATCTGGATTCTTATATTATTTAAATATAGGAATAACTTCATATATTTTTTGATCGTTTAATCATTTGGGTTGTTGTATTTTTAAATAGATCGACAAACTAATCTAAAATTTCTGAAATCTTAAAATTCACATATAAGAAAAATATAATACAATAAGACAAGTCAAGCAATTTACTACCGTCCTGCCTAGGCATCCGGTTCTATACACAAACACGTATGATAATGCAAAGCGTATACATTATAAAACAAATATTCTTTACATATTTCAATAAATAAACTTATTAGAAACAATAATGGAAAGGAAATTAAAAGTCAATATTATGAAAATTCGAAGAAAAAAATGTTCATAAATGAATTGTAATTTTTTATGTATTTTGAAAATATTTACTTTGGGAAAATGTACGTTTTCCATAAAAAAATATTTATTACAAAGAATTGTTTAAAATAGTGTCATTTTTTTCCAAATTTTTAAAAATTTAATTTAAATAAATATCATAAACTCGTTGTTCTATTTTATGCCTCACTATTTTCATGGACATAAAAATTATAATAACAAGAAAAATCTATATATGATTAAATTAAAATAATTAGTCATTATTTGTATTTTTTTGCATTGTGTGTCAGTGCATGGAATACATTTTTAACATGTACTTAAGATGATTGATGACGACTTGTTTTAATTAATTATTGAATATGAGTTAATTACTTTTAATAAATTGAACTAATCACATGAAAGCTCAGGAATTTTGTAAAAGGTGGTTTTATTAAAAATAACTGTCAAAGTTTTTAATTGGATTAATTCGAAATTTTAATATAATTATTTATGTAAAAATTTTATTACTTAAATAATTTAAGATATATTTTTCAACGTAACTTTTCATTTAGCAATACCTCATCTTCTGCGAAATGAAATCATTACGTATTTTATTTTTATTTATTACAATATAGCAAAATAATTAATAGTTTAAATTGATGGGATGATAAATTAGTATTTGCACAAAAATGACATATTTGTTAAAATTAAAATGCTTATGTCTAAAAGATTTAATGTTATACCCTGATTAACAAAGCAGAATTTTTAAGTATAAAAATAAATATTAATAAATTAACTTAATAAACTTAATAGATTATCTAAAAATTATTTAATTATCATAAATAGATAATCTAGTAACTATCCTTAAAATATATAATCTTATCAAATTAATAAGGTTTTTATATGGAATGTCAAAAGCCTTTCTTTGAGTTTATCTCAAGTATATGAGTTCTTCGTGATAAAATTATAAAAGTACGAATTCTACTTATTTTTACGCTATATTATTTGACGTATATAGAGATAAAAAATGAAACTTTAATTCTTTAATAAGAAATTAAAATATATGCACTAATATATATTTGCAACACAGAAATATTTGGAAAATAAATCAATGTATCCAATAATCATGCACTTATGTTAAAACAGCATCATTATAATTCATTAACAGCACCATTAATTCATGTAACCAATACAGAAAACTCCGAAAGAGTCTATTGAAAGCTGTAAGCTGGAAATATGATAAATTGATAATTTCGTTAAAATTAAATCATCATATAATTTAATCCTTTGATTTCATATGCCATTTAAATCCTCATTTCGTTTAATATCGATTAAAATATATGTTTCATTATTATTTATTAAAAGAATTCAACCAAACATTTTTCAATAACTTTCCTTCTATAAATTTCTATACATAATTTTTTGTTATTGAATATCAATTTCTGACCAATAATCTGTGAATTTTTAGCATTCCTTCTTAAAGGTGTTTCCAAATAGGATCTTATGAAGCCTTTTAGTAGTATAAAAAGAATTCAATGCACAATCATATGAATTTACGTGGCTATCTTGCTTGATAGTAAATCTCGTTTTGATTGCTCTGTAAGGCAACATGTGATTGAAGCACAGACTGTTGTTAGTTTTAAAGTAAACCGTCTTTAAAATGTCCACAACTAAGAAGCATAAAAAGGGGCCTCAAATAAGGAAGTAGCATGAAAGACATGTTTTGAGAAAGATAACGTCAACATTCCCATTTCTATAATGTAATAATAAGCTAAGATTTCATAAACACTTCGATTTAGAGACAATTCAAAACAGGAGCACTATGGAATATTTTAGAAATATATAAAAAGAACATAATTTTCACATATAAAAGAACATAATGTCTAGTTCTTTTAGCCCGTGAAGCAGTATGTATCTTTTATTTGTCAATAAATACACAATGGGACTATGTGGGTGGAAATTCATTGAATGACAACTTCATGTTCCATTTAAAGTGAATAATGAATGAAATATGGACAATTAAAAAGTCTTTTGATAAATGTGCCACAGGTTAGGAAAGAATTTATATAGCAGATTATCAAACATGATACGTCGACATGTGTAATAATACGAATTTGATATTGACATTAATAAATAAATAACAGTACTACCCCAGCTTATACATTTAAGGTGGTGCCATATTTTCCAACAGAATAATAAATGAAAAAAAAAGTTTCCGATTAAATATTATATATATATATATATAACACAGAACAAATTACTAATTGCACGTTAAAAACTTTTTATCAGAGCTCCTATTTTCTCTATTAAGAGAAGAATTAAAAGAGAGTATTTAATACAAGCACTGTTTCAGGTTAACTACAGAAGGCAACTATCTCAGATTTCCTTTTGTGCTTTTATCGTGTGCTTTGTTCTTCTTTTGCGGACTTAATTCGCCTTTTATCACACGTACGTGCCTCTTCTTAAGGAATAAAAATGATTTATTATTCTTAGTTATGCACCCAGTGCGCCACCTCGCTTAATCTTCTAAGAAAATATTTGGTTCTCAACTTAATGGGGGGCGATTAGCAAATTCCACCCTACAAAATTAGCCTTCTCACTTACAGTGAATAAATGCCTTTCTTGTCTATGTCTGCCAGATGATACCGTCAAATCAGCTAAAGTGTCAGAATTATGTGAAAAATACTCTTTCATTGAAGATATAATGTCTGTGTACTAGGAGCTGTATTTTCCATTGTAATAAAACGCTGGCGTTTCTATTTGCTTAGCTTATCTGCAGAAGGGGGAAAAAGCTTTTTCGTATTAGAAAGAAAACGAACACATTCGAAACGAAATAACTTTGTTTCATTTCGTTTCAGACGAGAATGGAAAGTCGTTTTATTCCTTTGCAAATAATTAAATTGATTTTTATGGTCCTTTTGTTATCTGTAACTGCAACGGAATCTAATTCGTTTATTCGAGAAAAATATGAGTGCAGCAGCCTGAATCATTCAGTGATGTAGCCGAATAAACATTTAGTTTTAAAGGGAAGTAACTTGCATTTGTTCTTTTTTACTAATGAGTGCAAAATAATTTCGTTAACGTAATTGGATCAACTTTTGTTTTTCAGTACTCCAACCAACGTATATAAAGTCAACTTTAATATAACTCCAGGCTTAATTTTAAAAAACAACAACATCAACTTGAATCTGTTTGCTAGAGATTGTTTATGAAAATAGTTGTTTGCATTTATTAATAAGTAATCCTTACATTTTTTTAAAAATGTATCTATAAAATGTTCGAGGGTTGCTATTTAAAAATTTGATCATGAGTTTAAAGTTAAATCAACATCTAAAAATAATGCTTTTTAAAGATTTAAAAATTTAAATCTATTTATGTTGGTATAAACGAGTTTAAATTTAAATTGCTTTCAAAAAATACGTTTTTAAGCAGTTAATAATGTAGATTTAAAAAATAACTGATTTGTTCGTTTTTAATCCTTATTATTTCTCAAAGTGTTAAAACTTGTGTTATATTGTGTAGCATTCTGGTATATCGTTTTATTTTAACATTGTGTTCACTGTTCTCACTGTATCAAATACTTTTCATATAAATCATATAAAAATCAAAATAAAGTTGTTTTTCTTATAAATATTAAAAATAACTTGCTAAAAATATTCATTTTTAATCCTTGAATTTGTGCTAGTTGACAATAAATATTAATCAGTTATTTGCTTAAATTTTATCTTTGAAAATTATTAATACTTATTTTGTTATAAAACAAATTCAGAAATTTTTTTTCTATATTTCAATGGAAGTTTGAAGGTTTTTTTTAAAAGATTTTAATCACTATTACTTAAACAATTCGTAGTTTTAATTGAAGGATATACCATTTTATCGTTAAAAGTTTTCAAATTTTTTATATGGCGTGTGTTAATTTTGAATCTATGATTTGCTTAACGGGTAAATCTCATATATCGTAGTATTACTTACAAAATATTAAAACAGTTACAATAAATGCTTTTTCCCTTAAAGTATTTATGAAATATTATTTTTGTAAAAGTATGATGTTATTTTAAAACATATTATGTGTACAATTTCGATTCTTTACGAGCTTTTTAATTAACATATATTTTTTTTATCTGTATCTGTTCCGTTACGAAATGTTTCCCTGAAACAAATGTTTATTTCCATCTTTTTATTTAAACTAATATTTTTGATTTTTTCGAAGGATGAAATAATTTCTAGTCATCAAAAAAGTACAAAGAAAATTAAATAAAAATCTAAAAATTCAAATATATGATTCATTAAATGGGGTCTGATGTCCGAGTGACTAGCGCTATGGCGCTCAAAGCCACTCTGGTTTGTCACCCAGCAGTACCATGGATGTTTGCAGTGATTCTAAATCAACTTTTAAGTCGTAGTTTCCGGTCTAATATGATTGACATCTCTACCCTTTAAAAAGAAAAACATCTCTTGTCTTGAAATCTTCCAATAGGCAGATGGATTTGGCCAACCATAGGTCCACCGTGTGGACCCAATGAAGAAGTCAATTTAGATATAGTAAATATTTAGAAATGAGTTACAGGGTGGGTTTGCAATATTAGTTATTTTTTTCTTCATTGGCGCAACAGCACCAAGATGAGTCAAGGCCATCTGCCTACTGGCAGATTTCAAGACAAGAGATGTTTTTCTTTTTACAGGATAGATCTGTGAGTCCTACGCTCAAGGCTTAACAGTCTTATTAGACCAGCAACTACGGTTTAAAGTGGATTATGAACCTCTTCAAACACCACAACGCCAGATATATGATATTTCACTCGTGTTTATGTTTTTAAAGTCTTATTATTACTAATCATCAATGCTTTTTAGATTTAAAATAAAATTTATATTAAAAGTAGATGAAAAATTAAATACATCAAGTGTATCAAAACGAAATAAAATTAAATTACTTAGAAAAAAAAAAAAGAAATAAGGCTGGCATGTGATGATTTTTAATGTCTTATTCAAATTCTACTTTCGTTGCTTATTATAATTCAATTCATGCTAGCACAACTCGCGTTTAAATAACTTAAATCTTTTACGAGCTCGTTCACAAAGAATAAGTTTTTAACAAGGGAATTCCAAATTCGTGTGCTTGTTCCGCACTTATTAAATAACATATTCAAGAGAAGAAAAAGAAGAATTTTAAAACTGCTGCTACAAAATAAAGGCCGACAAAATATGTCCTATGTCAATTTATCCCATGCCTTAGGTCCGAAATTAAATTACTCCGGCAAGAGAGAGAAAAAAATAACCGTGTCCAAAGAAACAACCGTCGGGTCAGAGGAGCATAAAAACTTTGCTGATGCACTTCTCAGGAAATCTGCCATCTTTTTAATTAAACTATTATTTTTTTATTTTTCCTAACAATGAAATAATTTGTAGTCATCAAAGAAGTATTTCAAAAAGGTAAATGAAATAAAATCTAAGAATTTAAATAGGTGAAAGTGAATTTAGTATGTTAACGTCACAGAGCCCAATCACTCACATCATACTGAAACTGTAAATGGTCAACTCAGCTCAGGACACAGTGATGTGGTGTCGTATAGTAGTAATAATATTAATTATTATCTTCTTCATTGGTGCAACATCCCCATGAAGGGCCAATTCCGTCTGCTTATAGAAAGATTTCGAAAAAGGAAATGTTTCACTTTTTAGTTGTAGAGGGCCAACGCTCTACACAAATATTAGGACCTACGATTTAAAATGGATTTCGAACAACTGCAAACATTTATGTCACCACCGGAACTGGAATTCGAAACCTGTGGCACCGAACATCAGAGATTAATTATTTTATTCTTGGTTATCTTAATACTAACTAGTAGAGCCTTTTCGATTTAATATAAAATTTAAATTCAAAGTTGGTGAAATATTCAACATATCAAATAGATCAGAATGAATTTAAAAAAAATTACTTCCAAAAAAAAAAAGATATAAGGCTGATATGTGATGATTTTTAATGTCTTATTCAAATTCTACTTCCGTTCCTTAATATAATTCAGTTCACATCAGCATTTCTAACATAACTCACGTTTAAATAACTTAAGAATCTTTGACGAGCTCGTTCACAACGAATTAGTTTTTAACAAGGGAATTCCGAATGCGTGTGCTTGTTTCCGCACTTATTAAATAACATATTCAAGAGAAGAAAAAAAAGAATTTTAAAGAGGGGGAAAACTCTGCAGCTACAAAATATTTAGTATGTCAATTTATCCCATGCCTTCGTTCCGAAATTAAATTACTGCGGCAAAAGAGAGAAGAAAATAACCGTGTCCAAAGAAATAACCAGTCGGGTCAGAGGAGCATAAAAACTTTGCCGATGCACTTCTCAGGAAATCTGCCATATTTTTAATTAAACTATTATTTTTTTTATTTTTCCTAACAATAAAACAATTTGTAGTCATCAAAGAAGTATTTGAAAAACGCAAATGGAATAAAATCTAACAATTTAAGTAATTAAACGTGAATTTAGTATGTTAGAGTCACAGAGCCCAATCAGTCTTCTCACATACAGCATTAAACAAATTGCAAAGGAACACCTCAGCTCTACGCAGATGTGATGTGGTGTGGTGTAGTAGTAGTAATAATATTATTTATTTTCTTCTTCATTGGTGCAACAGTCCCATGAGGGGCCAAGACCGTCTGCTTACAGGTATATTTCGAGACATGAAATGTTTCATTTTTTAGTTCTAAAGGGCCAACTACTAAGACTCTATAGCCATATTAGGACCTACGATTTAAAAGGGATTTGAACTACTACAAACATTCATGACATAGCAGTAACTTGAGCCAGAAACCTGTGGCGCTGAAGGCCAGATATTATTTGCTTTAGTCGTGGTTATATTTTTAATTGCTTATTACTACTAACTGTCAGTGCTTTTTCGATTTAAAATAAAATTTAAATTCGAAGTATTTGAAACATTAAATATATCAAGTAGGTCAGAACGAATTAAAAATAAATTACTTCCAAAAGAAAGATATAAGCCTGGCATGTGATGATTTTTAATGTCTTATTCAAATTCTACTTCCGTTCCTTAACTTCACTTCACTTCACTTAACTTCTACTTCAGTTCACATCAGCATTTCTAACATAACTCAAATTTAAATAACTTAAATCTTTTACGAGCTCGTTCACAAAGAATTAGTTTTTAACAAGGGAATTCCGACTGTGTGTGCTTGTTTCCGCACTTATTAAATAACATATTCAAGAGAAGAAAAAGAAGAATTTTAAAGACTCTGCTGCTACAAAATAAAGGCCGACAAAATATTTCCTATGTCAATTTATCCCATGCCTTCGTTCCGAAATTAAATTACTCCTGGCAAAAGAGAGAAGAAAATAACCGTGTCCAAAGAAATAACCAGTCGGGTCAGAGGAGCATAAAAACTTTGCCGATGCACTTCTCAGGAAATTAAGTTTCCAATTCCGATGGATTCCAACTTTGCGAACCAGTTAAACCCCATCCATCAAAGGAAAGCGGGACAAGATATGAAGTTAGTTTTCTTCCGTAAACCTATTTTTCAAGTAATGCGATTTTAACTTAAAAAAGAAGTATGTATAGAAAAAAAGGGGGAGATAGAAAGGAGAAAAAAAAGTGCAGAGCTTAATGTTAGGTAAGGTGCATTTAAATGCGATCGAAACATTGAAATCGGAGCATTTTTCAAATGCGCTCACTGATTTTTGGAGAAGTGGGGTTTCTTCAGGATTCATGACATCAAGAAAAACTAGACTGTGTCGGAAAATTAATTCGTTGGATGTTTAAAAAAAAACTAGATGAATAACGTCCTAATGTGTATTTGATATCGAAATTAAGGATTTTTTTCTGATATAAAAAAAACTAATTTTGTAAATTGCAATGTTGAATGATAGATTTGTTTGTATTTTGTTTAATTCCTTTACTAAGTCGGTTAAAAATTATTTAAAAAAAATTTAATTTCTTGTTTTTAAATTTCAAAATGTACTGAAATCAGAATGATTGAGCTTTTTTATTTGAATAACATTTCTAAAAACTGTCGTAAAACCATCGATAATTAATTCTTTGTTTTTATATATATATATATATGAAATTTGAAATAAAATAAATATGTTGTTATTTAATGAAATAACAAAAAATTGAGATTATTTCTTAAAATATTGTCAAAATAAAGAGATTGATATGAAAATATCTTCCTATAAATACATTTTTATATTTTTTTTTATAATTTTGATATTCAGTTTATTTTAATTTTTTCTGTATATATTTATTATATTCAGTATCTTAAGTGTATTTTTTATTTTTTATATTTTTTTTTCAGTATCGTATTATATTTTGTATTTTTGATATTCAATATCTTTTATATTATAATTTTTTGCAATATTTTTTATTGTAATATCATGCAGTATCATTTCTTAAAAATTCCTTTTTTAACTTACGAAATCCAAAGAGCACCATTTATAATAAATTATTTGCTTTATATTTTAAAAAACAGTTTTCATTTAGAATAAATATTAATGTTAACAACAAATAATGTAATATTTAATAATGCAAAAAAATCTTCATGTGTTAATATTAATTAATTGACTCGTATGAATGATTGAATCTAAGAATTACTCCAAATTTTAAACAATAAATAAGTTTTTAAAATTTTTTGAACAGTAATCTGTTGAGTAGCAATGAAATTATAATAAAACGTATGTTTATCTCTATTTAACTGTAAATCACTTATTAAGTAACTTTAAATTCCTTTTTAATAACTGTAAATCATTTTTTAATAACTGTAAAACACTTTTTAATAACTGTAAATCACTCTTTAATAATTGTAAAACACTTTTTAGTTAGTTTTCAATGTTTGCTCATTGAAACTGTTCCAGATAGTGTATGACCATTGATTTTAGACTATTTCATCATTGAGAAGTTTTATATTTTTGCTCTAAAATATAACTTAAATAATACTCTATTAAAAAAATTTTAGCTACGAATTACCCTCTTAGGTATCCAAAATGATAATTCAACCATTAATTATTTTAATTCATGTAAGTTTCTTTCTTGTTTAATCATAAAGCAAAGTTAAAAATTTGATTGAATTAGTGTACAAAATAAATTAATTTAAACCACAGTTTTAATTATTGTTTTAAATTATGTTTCTTTAAAATTAACTATCATGCGAGCTAAATACATATGTACTGAATGCATTATAAGGTTTTTTGAATAGATCAAGTAATTTCAATTATACACTACACTCAATTATAAGTAAATTTAACATTGAAATTAAGTATATTTCCCGGTTAAATAAACATAAATTAAAATGTTATTATGATCTTACAAATCTGGGAATAACATGTAAGTTGAAGATATTTGTCATGAGAGTAATCATTGAAACATTTTTATTAATGAATAAAAAGGAAATCATATGAACTACCCATTACAATTAAGTCGTCTTCGTGACATCGGCCAATTTATGACACACAATCTATGCTTGACGTGTTCAATAAATATTTTTATGAGGGGAACGGATCAACAACTTGTGCCGTATACATTGTATTTATTCCATTTTGTTGTAACATTTGCAAAGAAACTTGTTTTATTGGCTTTAATAACGAAAGTGTGTGAAACACATTGGAATGTGTCATCAAAAACATTTGAAAAATTGTTTCCTGTTAAATTCGATGTATATCTCCATTCTTATTGAGAATAATAACTCTTTAAATGTTTGTTAGTTAATGTCTGTATCAGCATTCCTTGAGAAACAAATTACTATGTGGCTGACGTTTGATTATGAACCAGGGGGAGGAATTTTAGATATGGCTTCCATACTCTTTAAGTAACCTCCACCTCTCTGGTTCGGAGACAAGTTACAAAAGTGGTTAGTGGATGAATAGTCAACCTATCTCTTCAGTACCACTTCTAATGATTAAAGGTCTGCGCATTAACGATGTTACTCGATTCTTGTAGATGTACTTTGAGAACCTTAATTAATTTGTAGGTTTACAGCATAGCCTTTATGTTACCTATATAGCCATTGTCTCTATTAAATTACTTTCAGTTTTTGAATCAATCTTATTTCTTTTTATTTTCATGATTGAAAGATGAATTTTAAAGCTTTCTTTATTAATTTTGCTTTAAAAAATTGATAGATATATTTAAACTCCAAGTTTAACCATCGTAAGTAACGTTAGAGCAATCGTAATTCAGATAAAAATATTTAAGTCACAACAAGTAAATCGAGGATTATAATTGTGACAATTTTAGTTTATTGTTAATTTCTAATATTTTAAATATAATTATTTTAAATAATTATTAATAATTATTAATTATTTGATATTAATGTCCATTTTATTAAAAATTAATCCCTAAATGTATTTATTTGAAAATGGCTCCATAATAATTTTATAATATTTGATATTGTGTGTGAATGCTTTTAATAAATAAATTTTGTAAATTATTAAGTACAAAAATAAACATAAAATATAATTTTGATTCTAATAGTAAAATGATATAATGTATGATAGCCGATTTTTTTTATTAATTTTACGTTGATTTATTACACCTACAGGCATAAAATTCATAAATACTAGAGATAATAGTCTTATTAAATAGATAATAGTCATTGTCTCTATTAAAATGTACAATAACTAAATTATAATAATATATTCTTAATTTTCAATTTTTATTTGGTATAATAAAATATTAAAATTTTTATTTTAATTGTAATTTATTTATTAAGGGATTTTAATTTCAAATAGATACTTCATTTTTATTCATACTGGAAATATGTAGAACTATACAATAAAATATTCTTTATATCAGCTTAATTATTTTAAAGTATATATAATGGGTATAAAATTTTTAAAAGTTTAAAAAAAAACACAAAATTTAATAATTTATTAAGCACGGTAAATGTTTCTATAGGACAATTTTGGCTATAAAGGGAAAAAATTAATTCAAAATTTGATTATGTTACAATGTTAACAATCAAAATACAAAGCGTAATACTTAATCATTTAAAAAATACAATGTTAAATAAATTTATATTATTACATGTTTTCAAATTATACCCAGTCAGCTACCAGATTATAATGAGGTAAAATAAATTTTAAAGGTATATCATTTGATAAATAATATCAGCTATCATTCATGGTTGCTTTTGTGCTTTGAAATACTTTGAATCAGCAGGAGAATATTTCATGGAGACTGCGTTTTGTTGGTGTTTTGAACTCGAAGAAGTTGAATACATCACGCTCTTTCTTCAGTGTTGCGATGTGGGTGTAGGGAAAGAATATATTTTCCCATTTTCTTAGGCAAACATTGAATATACATAGTAGGAAAACGTCAAATATTTTCAGATTTTTATCAAACAAAATGATTTAGGTCTTATCCGACAAAATAAATACGAAATCTCATTTGCGATTCAGATATACAATATCGTACAGAATGAGGTTTCAAAATGTATTGCTTTGAAAGTTTTTCCAAGAAGTCTGGGAATTTTATAGGACTGAATAAGTACTTGATACTTTCTTTAAAAGATATTTTAATGGGATGTTATTATTGTATCTAATATTTTTCTACTGTATAAGATCCTGAATGAGAAATATATTAACAAGTGCATTTAATAATAACAGTAAATAACCTTTAATGATTAATTTGTTGTTGTCCAAAAAATGTTTTGAACATATTGTATACATTTTTCCTTAATAGTTTAGTAATTTACTGAATGGTATAGAGTTTTATAAAAATTATATAAGTACATACAAATAATTTTTATGAGTTTTTTTACTTAATAACAATTCATTCAGAAATTACAATACGTTTTGTAAATCTAATTTTACATTTTTTACTTAATATTTTTGATTTAAAAATGCTTATTTTAACAGACATTCAAGAAATTCCATACATTTTAGTTTCATTTAAATTTGCTGATGCATTTTAGTGAAGTATTTCAGCAATTTTATTTTAATAATATTTATTTTTACAGTGTTTACAAGTAAAGTAGATTGCAAAATTAATGTATTTATCTGTATATTATTTTAAATTACTAGATTTTAAAATTGCTATTAAATTTATGTTTTAAATTTCTGCAAATTTTATTTTATTTCCCAAATGTTCATATATTTTATTAACATATAAATGTATTCAATAATAATATAAATTCAAATAGCACTAAATAAAACTACTGTAAATAAATATAATATAAATACTGAAAAAAAATAATATAAATTGATATCTATATTTCGTAAATATGAATAACTGATCATTCCACAATTATTATTGAATTATTATTTGCAATACAAACATTTTAATCACGACTTAAAAGTATTTAATATAAATTTTACTAATAAATTACTTAGAAACATTGTATATACAAGTTAAATGGCGTACTATTTAACATTAGAAAGAACGTAATCAACTAACTGTGTAGTTAGTATCATAATATTAATTTTTAACTGTGAGTATATTTCTATGCAAATATGTAATTTTTCAGACGAAAT
This sequence comes from Caerostris darwini, assembly GCA_021605075.1. Classification (NCBI taxonomy): domain Eukaryota; kingdom Metazoa; phylum Arthropoda; class Arachnida; order Araneae; family Araneidae; genus Caerostris; species Caerostris darwini. The sequence continues at coordinate 89,943 of BPLQ01002738.1, forward strand.
GTTTTCAAATTAATGCCTCTATTTAGGTTGATTCTCTAAAATTTGAAGAGTTAGTTATAATAAAATGATTATTCATTATTAATTGCTCCAATAAAAGAATTATTCAATTTAAATTATTCTAATAAAATGCTATTTGTTGAATTAAATTGTATCGAAAACATTATTATTCTAGTTATTTAAAATAATAGTTCGTCAAAGTTTCAGAATGACAAATAGTAGAGAGTTTTTGCATACCGTACGTTAGTTACCGTAGGACGTCCGTTAGCTTTTTCTCCCTAGCGCGTATGCTCAGTTTCCTATGAGCATGCGCGCTAGGGAGAAAAAGCTAACGGACGTCCTACGGTAACTAACGTATGGTATGCAAAAACTCTCTAATAATTAAAGAATTCATTTATCGAGAAATCTCACTTTTTTTATATTAATCAAAATTATTGTACGACTAACAATTTATTCATTTAAGCAATATTAACAAGCCTTTCAAAAAATTGTAAAAATAATTATATGATTAAAATGCAACACATTTAATCAAATTGATTCAGATGATTAGGGTATTTATAAAGTTATTATGATAGGAATGAAATGTAAGTAAGTAAAGTGATATTGGTTACAAATTTCTTTGTCATATTGCTTGTTACTTTATACCGCTGCACATTTTATGGTAATATGCATAAGATAATTAAGATACAAATTAAAATATTATTAGTACCCTTTTTTTAACTAATTTATTCTATTAATATTAAATATCTAAAAATAAAGTAACTGCATAGTTAATCAACATGAATTTCTAATCCTCTTATAAAAGTAATAGGCATGTAAAATTGAATGAAATAAATTATTTTGCTTTAGCTTCCTAATAAACTTGAAACACTTTTTCAACAAGAAAATGATGAATTTAATTCCTAAAAGTTTAGAAATAATAAATAAATTTCTCAATAAAATAAATAAATACAAATAGCTTTATATTGAAATAAATATAATAAAACTTAATAAATAAATAAATCACTTTTCTTCACCTCACAATAATCATGTATAAAATAATATATATAATTTACGAAAGCATAAAATGATAAAGAAACAGTTGTAAAGAAACTAATATATCTATTTTAAAAATTGATCAAGATAATAAATAATTTATTATATATTAATCATATAATTATTATCAATATATAAATAATATATATATATACATCTATATTCCTTTTCTATAATATTATGTAATTTCTTAACAAGAATCTAGAGAACTTAATTTAATAAAGTTTAAAAGTAATATTTATGATATGGGAAGATATTTAAGTAAATTGAAGTAAAAGAAATTAATTAAATTCTTCAAATACTTTGTATTGAAAATTTAGGTCTAAATTAAAAAGAAACATTAAAGCTAAACATGAGAATAATATACTTAATTTTAAGTTTTAAATTAACAAGATACTAAGATTTTGGTATAGATATTTATTTACAATTTAACAAAGATTCTATTTTCAAAGGTTAGCGCATAAGGTTAATCAGGAATCCTCACTATCTTTTATGTTTATCAAATGAAATGGAAACTATTAGTTACTTGAAACCAACATGAATTATTCATCTCACTTTGGGAGAAATAAAACGTTCCTCAAAATGGGAATAGATTAATATTGAATTTTAATGAAATATCAACTTAAGTTTTATTCATTACTAAAAGCCCTGGGAATTCAGATTATATTTGTTACTGAAATTTAGACATCGCTAAATGTGAGAAGCTTGGGATATGCTAAATTTTGCTGAAACGCTCTGTTGAATGAGCTATTAACATGCATTTCTCCAGGATTTATGTTTATGCAAGTACTGTTTAGTTTATGACTAGCAATTATCTCTTTGGCGAGATGTTTTACCGCTTTTAAAGTTAATGAATTAAGTCAGGCTTGAATTAAAATGTTAATGCGGAGTCTGTGTTGGAAAGTACATTAATTTTTGCAGCTTTATAAAATTTTTGCATTAGATGAAATTCAAATAAGAAGTTTTGCTGATTTAAAAATTATCATTAAAAATGATGTATTACAAGTTTTTAATAATTCTGAAATGTGATTGTATTTATTTGAAAACTTGCTTTTATTTGAAACAAAAACTCGATATAAGTATTCGAATTATTGAAAAAGGTCTTCTCTAAAGTATATTTATAGAAACATTGTAAATAGAAGTATGCTTAAATTGTAAAATAATATTTACAGATGAGTGCTTTTAACTAGGATATAGTAATTCTATAAAAATAATATATAACTTATAGAATATTTTTGGTTGACATTTTTCATGTACTATATAATTTTTTCTCTTAAAACAATAATTTAAATGGTAACTTCTTTCTATAAAACGAATAGAAACATCATAAATTACTATAATAATAATATCAAAATAAGGAAGAAAATATGATCTTCTGCAGTATTTTTTAGTGTTTATCATATATAAAATGCGGAAGTTGTTGGTTAAAAATTTAATTAAAGATGCCCAAAAATGTTAATGTGCTTTCAATTAGTTTGGAGCAATTATTTAAAAAAAACCACACTTTTATAGAATTTACAAATACCAAAAAATTAGAAATATATGAAGAAAATTGTTTTACTTAAATATAATTATCATTTCTATCAAAATACAGCAATATATTATAAAAAATTCAAATATTGCAAGTAATGCACAATTTCTTATTGCACGTGACATATTAAAGAAACTTACATCTTACGTGCAGTAAGAAATGCAATTGATGTCATTTTGTTGTAATGTCATTTACTGCATTTAAAATGTGGGTATATTTCAATAAAACCTGATAAACCTGATATTGATAATCTTTGAAATAATCATGAACCCACTTTTAATATGAGCACAGAATTTAAGCCTGATGCACCAAAGATATTGAATAATTTCCCTCATTTTATCCGTTTCTTCTGTACTTTTTAAGCCAAACCTGCTTTCTTTATATGCTATGCTTATATATTAATCATCAAATTAATGTGCAAACAAATATATATCGGGTTTATAATTTGGTGCATGCCATCATGTAAACTGTGCAATTATTTTTAAGCACAATATACGTTATTATGAATTTTGTTTATAATTTTCGATACAATTAAATTTGATTCTTGTATAAAAATAATAATTTATCCTTAAAAACTGTTAAATAACTGATACTTATATACAGATTACATTCCCACTTTCAAAATGTTAACGCTCCACAATGAGTTCAAATTTGAACTGAAGATGCTTGAAGAAGGGAGTAAAGGTATGGCACAAAAAAAAGTTCTACCGATTTTTCCCATTCAATTTGGTATGACCTTTTCGTGATGAATCGACTTTCCATTAACAGTGTCACAGTTGTTGAATAACTTTGAAATAATATTTTTCCGTCAAAAACCGAAACAATCAAGCACATTGAACATTACAGTTGGTTTAATGTGAAATGTAATGTTGAATAATGTGTAATGTTCGATTCAAAATATCACTGGCAACCGAATTCACTTTCTTTATGCCGCTTACAGCGCCATTTATTAATACACTTTAGAGCTTTTTTGATGACGTACCGTTTCCCCCTTTCCAGTATCTTCAGTTCAAATTTGAACTCATTGTGAAGAGTGGTTCTTTTTTTACAGTATTTTGAAAGTGGGACTTTAATTGTAATCACCCCTTCTATCAGATTTCTATCATCATAAAACAGCACATATTCTACTTAATTAATTTAGATTCAAGTATTTGAATGTTGGTTTTAAATTTTGAACTCTTGAAATTGAAGAATACTAATAATTAAAAATATATACTTATTAAATCATAATCATTTAATGAAATCGTATTAAAATCTTCGTTTTAAAATAATTTTTTTCTGATTAGAAAACATGTACACAAAAGCTAAGTAAATGTTTATGTATATATATAAGTAAAGTAAAGAAACATAATAAAAAATGTAATGACTTAATAATAATAATTTTATTGCATTAAAAAGTAATTAATATTAAATCTTAACTATATTTCGATAAAGAAAAAAAAAATCGAGAAAAAAATTTTTTTTTCTCAATTCCTTTTCAACTTTGACGATGGCCATTTTAATAAAATCACTTTTTTTTTTCAAAAATTATTAGACTTCACAGTAATCATAAATCCTTTTAATGAACTCATCTAAGAATATTTCCCATTTAATGGTTTTGCAATTTTCTGAAACATATCGCAAAAATCCAGGCACTCGCCTTAAAATCCATTTAAATTATTCTTTGCTGTAATTAAGCCATTTAATGAATTCTGTGGGAAACATAAACATATGAAGTTTCAAACGTAATTACTAAGAGCAAGGAAATCGTTAATTTAATTTTTAATTAATTCCAGGAAAATCTTGGAATGAACCTTGGGATACGTTTTTGCCTCTACTGGACTGCTATTATCCACAAGAACTACAATTAATTGCGTTACATATCTTGAGAAATTTCTATTCAAGGGGTATTAATTCCTAATGAGACAGTAAAATAGAATGGAAAGTTTTGAAACTTAAAATGCTTTGTGTGAGCTATTGTGCTTTGATTTGTTTTAAACCACGTGATTTACAAACATTATAATGAAGTGTTTCAAAAGATTCTTTTAAAAATGAAAATAAAAATTTTAATATTATTATAATGAATGTCTGTGATTTGTAAAGAGTTATGAATTTTTAATACAGAGTATATCTTTCAACAGTTAAATTAGGATTAGATTTACGTTAAGTTCTTCTAAATTTCATATTGTTAATTACTGAGAATTAATTTTAAGACTTTTAATTTTAATTTAATTTCAGACTGAAAACTATTGTTTACTTTCAGATAAACTGAATTGCTTTTGAAATCGTACTGAAATAATTTTGTAATAAATAAATATTGTAATAACGAATATAAATAATGCAATAATAAATAATAAATAATTTTGTAATTAATAAATGTTTGATATTTAAAGATAAAACATAAAATATTTTTCGTTATTTAAGAATTATAATAAAAATATGAAAATATGAAAAATATAGTCTTGAAAAAAACTTTTAATTATATTTTTCATTTTAATTTCGAGAATTGCTTTTGTAATTTGAAAATTAGCTTTTAAAAAAATGAATGAGTTTTTAAAAAAATGAAATGTGATTTTTTAAGAATTAAATTTAAGTATTTCTTTCATTGTAAATATTTAAAGATTTTAAACAAGTGCAATGAAATTGCACATTATTGTTGCAAATTGTGCATCTTGTGTGTATTTTGATTTTCCGATTCTTACATCAAAACATTTTCTCCACTAAAATAGTGATTATGTGTAAATCTCAGAAAAGTGACAATATACGTATAAATAACATGCATAAAATACGATCCACTTACTACTTAATATCGAAGTGTAGCATCTGCCATTAGTTCACCAAGATATAAAAGCACCCTAAGCTTATATTTTGTATGGATGTGAATGTTTTTAAGCATGAAATATTTATTTTAGGTTGCGTATGTAATGTTTATTTTATGTAATATATATAAAATTTATTTTGTGCGATACATTAGAAGAAATGTGTATTTAATAAAAATTTTGATCAAATAGATATTGAGATTTATCCTATCTCAATCAATATATTTAGATTCACCCATTTGTCTAGATTATAAAGAAACACCTCATGCTATTTTAATAAGAAATTTTCAGGAAAACTTAAATATACAAAATATATGCAAGATTAATTATCGAAATCTAACACAAATATTTGTTTTTTCTAATATAGATTAAACCATTCTTATTAAATTTCTTTTTATATAGTTTTTTTTTTTTAAGCAAAAATATTTTCTCAAATTGCAATCTTTTTATGAATTTCCACACATCAAAGTTCTATCTAGATATTGTTCGTTTAATCAATTGTTATTCACGTCTTTTTTCATGCATCTCTTGAATTCCGCAATTGAATTTAAACGAACATTTTTTATTTCGATTAAATGAAAAACTTACAAATTTAAATTCAATTTTAAGCTATCCTACACATCGAATAGAAAAATTGCACAAATCTAAGATATCCGATAAATTAAGAATAAAAAGAACAATTTTAGTAAAATTAGCACATGAAAATTTCGTCCGAGTTGAGTGAATTTCGTTGAGTTTAGTGATTTATTGATAATAAATATCATAATCATATATTTACTATATTATTATTTGAAATATATTAAACATATAACGATGATATTTATTATCAATAAGTCACTGAATTATTATTTATAGTATTCCATATTATAACTATATAATTATTTATAATATAGTAAAGATATGATGATATTTATCATCAATACGTAACTGAATTACTATATTATTATTATTCTCTACTATACACTGAAGTGACAAAAGTCATGGGATACCTCTTAATATCGTGTCGGCCCTCTTTTCGCCCGGCGAAGTGCAGCAGCTCGACGTGGCATGGACTCAACAAGTCGTTGGAAGTCTTCTGCAGGAATATTGAGCCATGCTGTCTCGATAGACGTCCATAATTGTGAAAGCGTTGATGGTGCAGGATTTTGGGCACGAACAGACCTCTCGATGATATCCCATAAATGCTCGATGGGATTCATGTCGAGCGATCTAGGTGGCCAGATCATTCGTTCGAATTGTCCAGAATGTTCTTCAAACCAATCGCGAACAGTTGTGGCCCGGTGACATGGCGCATTGTCATCCATAAAAATCCCATCGTTGTTTGGGTACATGAAGTCCATGAATGGCTGCAAGTGATCTCCAAGTAGCTGAACATAAGCATTTCCAGTCAATGTTCGGTCCAGTCGCACCAGAGGACCAAGTCCATGCCATGAAAAAACGGCCCACACCATTACGGAGCCACCACTAGCTTGAACAGTGCCTTGCTGACAGTTTGTTTCCATGGCTTCTAGGGGTCTGCGCCACACTCGAACCCTACCATCAGCTCTCACCAACTGAAATCGTGACTCATCGGACCAGGCCACGGTTTTCCATTCATCTAGGGACCAACCGATATGCTCACGTGCCCACGAGAGTCGCTGCAAGCGATGTCGTTCTGTCAGTAAATGCACTCGAGTCGGTCTTCTGCTGGAATAGTCCTAGAAAGCAAATTTCTCCGCACAGTTCTAACAGACAAGTCCCTTGTACGTACCACATTGATTTCTGCGGTTATTTGATGCAGTGTTGCTTGTCTGTTAGAATTTACGACTCTTTGCAGACGTCGCCGGTCTCGGTCGTTAAGTGCAGGCGGTCGACCACTGCGCTATCCATGGTGGGATGTTATGCCTGAAATTTCATACTCTCTCTCGGCACACTCTTGACACAGTGGATCTGGGAATGTTGAATTCCCTAACGATTTCCGAAATGGCATGACCCATGCGTCTAGCTCCAACTAACATTCCGCTTTCAAAGTCTGTTAATTCCCGTCGTGCGGTCATCATCACGTCAAAACCTCTTCACACGAATAACTTGAACAGAAATGAAGGCTCTGCGAAAGCACTGCGCATTTATACCTGTTCTACGCGATGCTACTGCCATCTGAAAATTAGCATATTGCTATCCCATGACTTTTGTCACTTCAGTGTATTATTACTTATGAAATAAATTGAATGAAAATAGGGCCATGATATTACTTAATATCAAAGAAAACGCCTTTTATTTTGTTAAAACTAGTAAATAATAATTGATAGAGTAGACCTCATTGATATTGAGTTACGTTTTATTATAATGTGGACTAGCAAAAAATCAATTGTAAAATACAGTATAAATTCCTGAATTTTGATTGAATGTCAAGATTATAAGACTGAGTGTGTTGTGTGCAAAAGAATGATCCACGTAATCTGAAATGCCGATAAAGGAGAAAAAAGAAGAAGAGTGGTTTCTCTTTGAGTTCTACACAACAAAGTTCTATTCAGAGCTTTTAGAGGAGAACGAAATAAACTCCTTTGTATTCTATTGGTTTCCACAACCACGTACATTTTGGTCCGTCCACTGTAATAAATTTTCTGCCATCGCACTTCGGAATCCAGTAGATTTCACAGGGTAAAAAAGAAAATTCAAACCATGTTTTTTTCGACCAAAATACATATTCTTTCTTCCGCTGCTAGTTTTTCTTTCTTTCTTCCAATTTTTCATTCAGAAAAAATTCTTTTCTCTGAAGAAATTGATTCAATTCATTTTGATTCCACCCCACCCTCTTTTTTTATCGCCCCCCCCGAAATATACGTTCGGAATAGAAATGTGATGGAACGTTGTTTTACAGCTCATTTTTTTTATTTACTCACGAGACTTTTTATGCTATTTTCTTTCCATTTTTGTGCTTTCTTTCTTTTCTGTTTTTTTTTTCCTTTCAGAACTTCCTCGTTAATGCCTCTAGAGCAGAAATCTTTCACAGTTATTTTTTTTATCAATAATATGAGATTCCTTTTATTTTCATAGCTGAAGTCTGGATTTGAAAGCCTCGGTAATACTTAAAGCTGGAAATATGTTTTTCTGATTTCACAAAAATTTGATCACATATGTATTTTTTCAGAGGCAATTACAGAAATAAAATTGCGCATATACCTTCGGGAAAATTCTTCAGAAATGTTTCTTTCACTTGAAAGAATTATTGTCATAGATCATGCATGCTAGAAAAATTCTTTTTTTTTTTTTCAAATTTCGGTTTCAAATAATTTAAGCAATGTACAACAAAGAGAAATAAATTTTTTAAAATATTTCCTGCGATTTAACCATAAATTTTCCTTTTCGGCACCAGTGTTCTACGTAGTGAGCACTAACATTTGGTCATTAGTTGTAAGAAAATTTATATTGCATTTACGCTGTTCAGAAATTTATTACGTTATGAAAAATTAAATATCCTTAGTCTGCAAGCTTTAAATTTACTTTCAAAATTATTTATTTTTTGTGGAAATAGGATCTGTTAGCATGGAATAAAAGAAACTTAATGAAATGGAATAATTTTTGAATAGATTTCTTAACTTAGAGGAAATTTTATTACATTTATTATTAGTATTATTGAATTGTCGCAGTTCATTGAAGAATGTTAATAATAAAAAAATGCCAATATAGAAAAACAATTAGCAAAACACATATATTAGAAAAACTACTTTTAATTCATTCTGAAATATGATAAGAGTTTTATCTAATTAAATCAACATATTTAAAAATAAAATAAAATGACATAAATTTACTGAAATAAACAGAATGTAGAAATGGGCATGGTATTACTTAATATCAAGTGAAACATAATTTATTTTGATAAATCTATTAAATAGTAACTGATACAGTCGACACCATTGGTATTGAGTTATGTTTCATTATAATGTGAACTAGCAAAACATTCAATTGTAAAATATAGCATAAATTCATGAATGTCAAGTTTTTAAGACTGAAAGTAAATTCGAAAGCAATCATCTGCGTTGTTTGCAAAAGAATGATCCAAGTAGTCTGAAACGTAGATAAAGAAAAAAATATAAAGATATGTGAATAAACGAAACTGATGGAAATGAAAATATTTCTGGACAGATATTTTAATTTAGGGACAATTTTATTGCATGTATTATTATTGTTATTATGACGTTTGAGTTCATTGTAGTGTAAAAATTAGAAAAAATAGACTATATAGAAAAAACGATAAAAGCAAAATTCATAAATCAGAAAAATTTAATTAATCAGATTTAAAAATAAAATAAAATGAAATAGATGCACCTAAATAAACTGAATGAAGACATCGCCATGGTATTACATAATATCTAAAGAATCATCTTTTATTTTGATAAATTTGTTAAATAATAACTGATATAGTAGATACCATAATTACGTCTTATAATAATGTGTACTCGCAAAAAATTTAATTGTAAAAGTTAGTGTAAATTCTTGCATTTTGATTAAATGTCAAGTTTGTATGATTAAGTGTAAATTCAAAAGCAGTTATCTACGCTGTGTGCAAAAGAATGATCGAAGTAATCTGAAATGTCGATAAAGGCAAAAAAAGAAGAAGAGTGGTTTCTCTTTGAGATCTGCACAACAGAGTTCTATTCAGAGCTCTTAGAAGCGAACGAAATAAACTCCTTTGTATTCTATTGGTTTCCACAACCACGTACATTTTGGTCCGTCCACTGTAATAAATTTTCTGCCATCGTACTTCGGAATCCAGTAGATTTCACAGGGTAAAAATGAAAATTCAAAAGATGTTTTTTTCGACCAAAATACATATTCTTTCTTCCGGTGCCCAGTTATGTGTGGATTCTCTTTTCTTTCTTTCTTTCTGCCACTTTTTTCATTCAGAAAAATTATTTTCTCTGAAGAAATTGGATTCAATTTATTTTGATTCCCCCCACCCTCCTTTTTATCGCTCCCCGAAATATACGATCAGAATAGAAATATGATGGAACGTTGTTTTACACATCATTTTTTTTTATTTACTCACGAGATTTTTATGCTATTTTCTTTCCATTTTTTGTGCTTTCTTTCTTTTTTCTTTTCAGAACTTCCTCGTTAATGTCTCTAGAGCAGGAATTTTTCACTGACATTTTTCCATCAAGCATCTCAGAATACCTTTTATTTTCATAGCTGAAGTTTGGATTTGAACGCCTCGGTAATACTTAAAGCTGGAAATATGTTTTTGTGATTTCACAAAAATTGATCGCATATGTATTTTTTCAGAGCCAATTACAAAAATAAAATTCCGCATACACCTTCGGGAAAATGCATTGAAAAATTATTTCTTCTGTCAGTTTGAAAGAATTATTGTCATAGATCATGCATACCAGCGAATTTTTTTTCTCAAATTTTGGTTTCAAATGTTTTAATCAATGAATAATCAGAAGAAATATGTGTTTAAAAATATTTCCGTGGATTTAACCATAGCTTTTCCTTTTCGGCACCAGTGTTTTACTTAGTGAGCATTAACATTTGGTCATTACTTGTAAAAAAGAATATGTATTGCCACATTTTGCATTTACACTGTTCAGTATTTTATTATTTTACGAAAAATTAAATAGGTTTAGTCCACATGTTCCTGATGGCCAATTCTCTAGCGCTCTGTCTTTCGGTACCACAGATGTCGGTTTCAACCTGGCATGCCATGGATGTTTGTAGTGGTTCGGAATCCAATTTAAGCCATAGATCCTCGTCTCATATGATCGTAGAGCGTCATTATTCTCACCCACATCATTCCCAAACTATAAAGGGTCAAATCAACACTACACACTGTGGTTAAGTGTAGTAGTAACAATCTACACGATTTAAATTCTGTTTTAAAATTATTTATATTTTGTGGGAATATGTTCTGTTGACACGGAATGAAAGAAAGTCAATAATTTTTGGACAGATTTTTTAACTTAGGGGCAATTTTATTAGATTTATTATTATTATTAATTGACAATATAGAAAAAAATAATAATAACAAAATTTGCAAATTAGTAGGATTAATTTTAAAAACATGCTGAAATATGATAATTTCTCATCTTATTAAATCAACATATTTAAAAATAAAATAAATGCACTAAAATACAATGAATGAAGACATGGTCAAGATATTACTTAATATCAAATTGAATACCGTTTATTTTGAGTTATTTGTATGAGTTGAGTTGTTTTATAATAATGTGGTCTATCAAAAAATTCAATTGTAAAACTTGGTATAAATTCTGGAATTTTGATTAAACGTCAATTTTTTAAGACTAAGAGTAAAATCGAAAGCAGTTCTCAGCGTTGTGTGCTACATAATGATCCAAGTAATCTGAAATGTCGATAAAGGAGAAAAAAAAGAAGAGTGGTTTCTCTTTGAGATCTACACAACATAGTTCTATTCAGTGCTCGTAGAAGCGAACAAATAAACTCCTTTGTATTCTACTGGTTTCCACAACCACGTACATTTTGGTCCGTCCACTGTAATAAATTTTCTGCCATCGCACTTCGGAATCAGTAGATTTCACAGGGTAAAAATGAAAATTCAAACGATGTTTTTTTCGACCAAAATACATATTATTTCTTCCGATGGCCGGTTATGAGTAAATTCTTTTTTTTTTTTCTTTTTTTTTTTTCATTTTTTTCATAAAAAAAATTCTTTTCTTCAAAGAAATTGGATTTAATTCACTTGTATTTCTCCGCCCTCCTTTTTTATCGCCCCCCCAAAATATACGTTCGAAATAGAAATGTGATGGAACGTTGTTTTACACATCATTTTTTTTTTATTTACTCACGAGACTTTTTATGCTATTTTCTTTCCATTTTTGTGCTTTCTTTCTTTTTTCTTTTCAGAACTTGCTCGTTAATGGCTTTTGAGCTGGAATCTTTCACTTATGTTTGGATTTGAACGCCTCGGTAATACTTAAAGCTGGAAATATGTTTTTTGGATTTCAGAAAAATTTATCACATATGTATTTTTTCGGAGGCAATTACAAAAATAAAATTTGCGCACCTACCTTCGGGAAAATTCAGTGAAAAATTATTCCTTCGTTCAGTTGAAAGTATTATTGACATAGATCATGCATAATAGCAATTTTTTTTTTTTAAATTTCGGTTTCAAATAATTAAATCAATGTACAATCAAAGGAAATAAGTTTTTAAAAATATTTCTTTCCATTTAATCATAAACTTTCCTTTTCAGGCCCAGTATTTTACCTAGTGGGCATTAACATCATGTCTAATTGCAAGAAAAATTATATTGCAACATTTTGCTTTTACCCTGTTCATCATTTTATTACATTAAGAACATTTAAATAGCTGTCGTCTACATGCTTTAAATTAATTTTAAAATATTTTACTGTAGCGTATAAATTTGATTTGTTAGCATGTAATAAAAGAAACACAAAGAAATGGAATAAAATTTTGACATATTTCTTACCGTAGGGTCAATTTTATTATATTTTTTTAATTATTATGAAATCGCCTTAGTTCATTGTACGTCGATAATTATAAAAAATAGACAATATAGAAAAAAAATAGAAAAATTCATGATTTAGAAAAAGATAATTTAAAATCATGCTTCTTTCCTTATTAAATAAACATATTTATCAATAAAATAAAATAAAACACATGCACAGAAATAAACTGAAGGAAGACATGTCCATGGTGTTACTTAATATCAAGTAAAACATTATTTTTTTTTTATAAATCTGTTAAATAGTAACTGATGGAGTAGACACCATTGATATTAAGATTCGATTTATTATAATATAAATCATCAAAAAAGCAATTGTAAAAGTTTATATAAATTCTCGAATTTTGATTGAATGTCAAGTTTTTAAGACAAAGTGTAAATTCGAAAGCTGCGTTGGGTGCAAAAGAATGATCCAAGTAATCTGAAATGTCGATAAAGGATGAAAAAAACAAGAAGAGTGGTTTTTCTTGGAGATCTACACAACAGAGTTCTATTCAGAGCTCTTAGAAGGGAACGAAATGAACTACTTTGTATTCTATTGGTTTCCACAACTACGTACATTTTGGTCCATCCACTGTAATAAATTTTCTGCCATCGCTCTTCGGAATCCAGTAAGTTTCACAGGCTAAAAATGAAAATTCAAACGATGTTTTTTTTCGACCAAAATACATATTCTTTCTTCCGGTGGCTAGTTATGCGTGAATTCTTTGTTACTTTCTTTCTTTCTGCCACTTTTTTCATTCAGAAGAATTCTTTTCTCTGAAAAAATTGGATTCAATTCATTTTGATTCCCCCCGCCCTCCTTTTTTATCGCCCCCTAAAATATACGTTCGGAATAGAAATGTGATGGAAAGTTGTTTTACAGTTAATTTTTTTTTTTGTTTTCTCACGAGACTTTTTATGCTGTTTTCTTTCCATTTTTGCGCTTTCTTTTTTTTCTGTTTCTTTTTTTTTTCCTTTCAGAACTCCCTCGTTTAGGCCTCTTGAGCAGGAATCTTTCTGGTTTTTTTCTTTATCAATCATCTCAGAATGCCTTTTGTTTTCATAGCTGATGTTTGGATTTGAACGCCTCGGTAATACTTAAAGCAGAAAATATGTTTTTCTGATTTCACAAAAATTTATCACATTTTTTCAGACTCAACTACAAAAATAAAATTGCGCATATATCTTCGGAAGACTGCATTAAAAAATTATGTCTTCCTTCAGTTGAAAGAATTATTGTCATAGATCATGCATAATAGTTCATTTTTTTTTTAAATTTCAGTTTCAAATAATTTAATCACTGTACAATCAAAGGAAATAAGTTTTTAAAAATATTTTCTTAGATTTAACCATAAATCTTCCTTTTCGGCGCCAGTATTTTACCTAGTGAGCTCTTACGTTTCGTCATTACTTGTCAGAAAAATATTATATTGCAACATTTTGAGGTTATGCTTTTCATTTTATTACGTTAGAAAAAATTAAATGTCTTGAATGTCTTACATACTATAAGTATTGTTTCAAAATTCTTTCCTTTTTTGTAAAAATATGATCAGTTGACAAGAAATAAAACAAAGTGAAAAAATGGAATAATTTTTGGAATGATTTTTAATTTCAGAGTAAATTTTATTACATTTATTATTATTATTATTATAACGTCTTAGTTCATTGTAGGTGATAATTATAAAAAAAACGATAACAGCAAAATTCACGAATTAGAAATCAAATTTTTAAATCATGCTGAAATATGATTAATTTTTATCTTATTAAAGGAGCATATTTAAAAATATTTAAAAATAAAAACAAATTAAATAAACACATTGAATTAAACTGAATTAAGACCATGGTATTATATAATATCAAGTGAAACCTCTATTATTTTAATAAACTTGTTATTTATTAACTGATATAGTAGACACGATTGATATTGATTTGCATTTGCAGACCAGCAAATAAAGCAATGTAAAAGTTTGTATAAATTCTTGAATTTTGATTGAATGTCAAGTTTTTAACACTATGTGTAAATTCGAAAAGCAGTCCTCTGCGTTGTGGGCAAAAGAATGATACAAGTAATTTGAAATGTCGATAAAAGAAAAAAAAAAGAAGAATGGTTTCTCTTTGAAATGCACACAACAAAGTTCTATTCAGAGCTCTTAGAAGTGAACGAAATATACTCCTTTGTATTCTATTGGTTTCCACAAGCCACGTACATTTTGGCCCTTCCACTGTAATAAATTTTCTGCCATCGCACTTCGGAATCCAGTAGATTTCACAGGGTAAAAATGAAAATTCAAACGATGTTTTTTTCGACCAAAATACATATTCTTTCTTCCGGTGCCCAGTTATGTGTGGATTCTCTTTTATTCTTACTTTCTTTCTGCCACTTTTTTCATTCAGAAAAATTCTTTTCTCTGAAGAAATTGGATTCAATTCTTTTTGATTCCCCATCCACCTTTTTTATCGGCCACCCCCCCGAAATATACTTTAGGAATAGAAATTTGATGAAACGTTGTTTTACAGCTCATTTTTTTTTTTTTTTATTTACTCACGAGACTTTTTATGCTATTTTATTTCCATTTTTGTGCTTTCTTTCTTTTCTGTTTTTGTTTTTTCCTTTCAGAACTTGCTCGTTAATGCCTCTAGAGCAGGAATCTTACACAGCTTTTTTTATCTACCCTCTCAGAATGGCTTTTATTTTCATAGCTGAAGTTTGAATTTGAACGCCTCGGTAATAGTTAAAGCTGGAAATATGTTTTTCTGATTTCACAAAAATTGTTCTCTTATGTATTTTTTCAGACAAAATTACAAAAATAAAATTGCACATATACCTTCTTGAAAATGCATTGAAAAGTTATTACTTTCAGTTCAAAGAATTATTGTCATAGATCATGCTCACTAGAGTTCCTTTTTTTCCAAATTTCGGTTTCAAATAATTTAATTAATGTACAATTAAAGGAAATACGTTTTTAAAAATATTTCCATCGATTTAACCATAAATTTTGCTTTTGGGCACTAGTGTTTTACGTAGTGAGAATTAACATTATTTCATTAGTTGCAAAAAATTTATATTGCAACATTTAGCTTTTACGGTGTTCGTCATTTTATTACGTCAGCCAAAATTAAATGTCCATATTCTACATGCATTAAATTTCGCTAAAAAATTCTTCACTTTTTTTTTAAGGAAATATGATATGAAGGCATGCAATAAAGAAACTGAAGGAAGTGGAATGAATGGTAACCACCACTAGTAACCATTGATATTGAGTTATTGAAATTGAATTATTATATTGACCAATGATATTGAGTTTTCTTATAACATGGACTAGAAAAAAAAAAAATTGGTATAAATTCTGGAATTTTGATTGAATGTCAATTTTTTAAGACTAAGTGTAAATTCGAAAGCAGTCATTTACGTTGTGTGCAAAAGAATGATCTATGTAATCTGAAATGTCTATGAAGGAGGAAAAAAGAAGAATAGTGGTTTCTCTTTGAGATCTACACAACAAAGTTCTATTCAGAGCTCATAGAGGGGAATGACATAAACTCCTTTGTATTCTATTGGTTTCAACGACCACGTACATTTTGATCCGTCCACTGTAATAAATTTTCTGCCATCGCACTTCAGAATCCAGTAAATTTCACAGGGCAAAAATGAAAATTCAAACGATGTTTTTACCTACCAAAATACATATTCTTCCTTCCAGTGGCCAGTTATGTGTGGATTCTTTCTTTTTCTTTCTTTCTGGCACTTTTTTTAATTCAGAAAAATTCTTTTCTCTGAAGAAATTGGATTCAATTCATTTTGATTCTTCCCTCCACCCTCCATTTATTATCGCCCCCCCCGAAATATACGTTCGGAATAGAAATGTGATGGAACGTAGTTTCACAGCTCATTTTTTTTATTTACTCATGAGATTTATTTTATGATATTTTCTTTCCTTTTTTGTGCTTTCTTTCTTTTCTATTCCTATTTTTTTCCTTTCAGAACTTCCTCGTTAATGCCTCTAGAGTAAGATTCTCTCACAATTTTTTTTTATAAACCATCCCAGAATACCTTTTATTTGAACGCCTCGTTAATACTTAAAGCTGGAAATATGTTTTTCTGATTTCTGCAAAAATTTATCACATATGTATTTTTTCAGAGGCAATTACAAATATAAAATTGGGCGTATTCCTTCGGGAAAATGCGTTACAAAATTATTTCTTCTTTGAGATGAAAGAATTGTCATAGATCATGCATACTAGCAAACTTGTTTTTTTTCCAAATTTGGGTTTCAAATAATTTAATCAATGTACAATGAAAGGAAATAAGTTTTTTTAACTATTTCCTTCGATTTAACCATAAATTTTCCTTTTCGACATCAGTATTTTACCTACTGGGCATTAACATTTGGTCATTAGTTTTAAGAAAAATTATATTACAGCTTTTTCTCTTTACACTGTTCATCATTTTATTACGTTAGGAAAAAATTAAAAATCTTTATTCTACAGGATTTGAATTTTGTTTTAAAGTTATTTACTTTTTTGTGGGAATAGGATAAAAGAAATGGAATAATTTTTGGACAGTTTTTTTAGTTTAGGCACAATGTTGTTGCATATATTACTATTTTTAAATAGACTAACTTCCTCACAGAATGATAATTATTAAAAAATAGACAATATAGGAAAAAAGGACAATAACAAAATTTATGAATCAAAAAAATTAATTTTTAAAATGATGCTGAAATGTGATAGGTGGTTATCTTATTAAATCAACATATTTCAAAATAAAAAAAAAGCACTTAAATAAACTGAATGAAATCGTGGCCAATGCATTACATAATGTAAAGTGCTACAAAATTTTATTTGATAAATATTTTAATTAACAACTGATATAGTAGGCACCGTTGTTAATGAGTTACATTATACTGTAATGAGGACTAGCAAAAAATTGGAAAAATTGAAGTTAGTATCAATTCTAGAATTTTGATTGAATGTGAAGTTTTTACCACTAAGTGTAAATTCGAAAGCAGTCCTCTGCGTAGTGTGCAAAAGAATGATCCAAGTAATCTGAAATGTCGATAAAGAAGGGAAAAAAATAAGAAGAGTTGTTTCTCTTTCAGATCTACACAACAAAGTTCTATTCAGAGCTCTTAAAAGAGAACGAAATAAACTCCTTTGTATTCTATTGGTTTCCACAACCACGTATATTTGGGTCCGTCCACTGTAATAAATTTTCTGCCATCGCACTTCGGAATCCAGTAGATTTCACAGGGTAAAAATGAAAATTCAAACGATGTTTTTTTCGACCAAAATACATATTCTTTCTTCCGGTGCCCAGTTATGTGTGGATTCTTTTTTTCTTTTCTTTATTTCTGCCACTTTTTTCATTCAGAAAAGTTATTTTCTCTGAAGAAATTGGATTCAAGTCATTTTGATTCCCCCACCCTCCTTTTTTATCGCCCCCGAAATATACGTTCGGAATAGAATTGTGATGGAACGTTGTTTTACAGCCCATTTTTTTTATTTTACTCACGAGACTGTTTATGCTATTTTCTTTCTATTTTTGTGCTTTCTTTCTTTTCTATTTCCTTTTTTTTCTTTTCTGAACTTCCTCGTTAATGCCTCTAGAGCAGGAATCTTTCACAGTTTTTTTTTTTTTTTTTTTTTTTCGATGTCTTTTATTTTCATAGCTGAAGTTTTAATTTGAATGCCTCGGTAATCCTTAAATCTGGAAATATGTTTTTCTGATTTCACAAAAATCGATCGCATATGTATTTTTTCAGAGGCAATTACAAAAATAAAAATGCACACATACCTTCGGGAAAATGCGTTGAAAAATTATTTTTTCTTTCAGTTGAAAGAATTATTGTCATCCATCATGCTTGCTTGTGAAATTCTTTTTCCAATTTGAGTTTCAAATAATTTAATCAATGTACCATCAAAGGAAATAAGTTTTTAAAAAAATGTCCTTCTATTTAACCATCAATTTCCCTTTTCGGCACCAGAATTTTACTTAATGAGAATTAACATTTCGTCATTACTTGCTAGAAAAATTATATTGCAACATTTCCATTTACACTATTCAGTATCTTATTACTTTAGGAAAAATTAAATAGCTTTTGTCTATATGCTTTAAATTTAGATTCAGAATTCATTACTTTTTTGTGGGAGTTTGATTTGTTAGCAGGAAATAAACGAAACTGAATAAAATGGAATAATTTTTTGGCAAATTTTTTAACTCAAGAGACTATTTTATTGCAATTATTATTGTTATAATCGTCTGAGTTCATTTCAGAATGATAATAATTATAAAAATAGACAATATAGAAAAAAAATCATAGCAAAATTCACGAATCAGAAAAAAATATTTTTAAATCATGCTGATATATGATAAGTTATTTCTTATTAAATAAACACATTTAAAAATTAAATAAACGCTCTGAAATAAACTGAATGAAAACATGCCTATGGTATTACTTAATATCAAGCGAAACATTTTTTATGTTGATAAATCTGTTACAGTAGTCACAATTGATATTGAGTTTCGCTTTATTATAATCTGGACTAGCAAGCAAATCAAATGTAAAAGTTGGTATAAATTCTAGAGTTTTGATTGAATGTCAAAATTTTAAGACTAAGTGTAAATTCGAAAGAATTATCCAAGTAATCTGAAATGTCGATAAAGGGGAAAAAAGGAGAAGAGTGGTTTCTCTTTGAGATCTACACAAAAAAGTTCTATTCGGAGCTCTTAGAAGGGAACGAAATAAACTCCTTTGTATTCTATTGGTTTCCACAACCACGTACATTTTGGTCCGTCCACTGTAATAAATTTTCTGCCATCGCACTTCGGAATCCAGTAGATTTCACAGGGTAAAAATGAAAATTCAAACGATGTTTTTTTCTACCACCAAAATACATATTCTTTCTTCCGTTGCCCAGTTATATGTGGTTTCCTTTTTTTTCTTAAGTTCTTTCTGCCACTTTTTTCATTCAGAAAAATTCTTTTCCTGAAGAAATTGGATTCAATTCATTTTGATTCCCCCCCCTCCTTTTATGGCCCCCACCCCCGCTTCCAAATATACGTTCGGAATAGAAATGTGATGGAACGTTGTTTTACAGATCATTTTTTTTATTTGCTCACAAGACTTTTTATGCTATTTTCTTTTCATTTTTCTGCTTTCTTTCTTTTCCTCGTTAATGCCTCTAGAGCAAGAATCTTTCACATTTTTTTTTTTATCAACCTTCTCATAATGCCTTTCATTTTCATAGCTGAAGTTTGGATTTGAGCGCCTTGGTAATACGTAAAGCTGGAAATATGTTTTTCTGATTTCACAAAAATTGATCAGACATGTATTTTTTAGAGGCAATTACAAAAATAAAATTGCACACATACCTTCTGGAAAATGCGTTCAAAAATTATTTCTTCCTGCACTTGAAAGAACATTATCATAGATCATGCATGCTAGCGAAATTCCTTTTTCAAATTTCGGTTTCAAATAATTTAATCAATGTACAATCAAAGGAAATAAGTTTTTAAAAATATTTGCCTCGATTTAAGCATAAATTTTCCTTTTCGCCACTAGTGTTTTACCAAGTGAGTACTAACATTATTTCATTGGTTGCAAAAAAATTGTAATGCTTTTACAATGTTCAGTATTTTATTAC